>JASAMV010003313.1:0-62849 GCA_030248065.1 Rhynchonema sp. JSB1_4
TTCTTGAAATTCTGGCCAAAAAAAGTCCAGTGTTGAACTTCCAATCATACACACTGGATGCAGAATCCACCGTTGTGTGTAGGTATACTCGTATATGCTACATGAAAACTGAAAACATGTCGTCAGGTGACCGAAGCCCATCCCAAATAGATGCCGTCGTAGTATTGTCTGCCTGTCAGAACGTTGTGAAACATCACAACCATCTTCAGTGGTTCTTGAAGCTGACGCGATCGCGATTGAAATAAAAATTTGCGATTGATCCCAAGTCTAACCATGGTGAGGGTTCAGCACTTGATTTTTTGCATGCTGGATTTGGTCAAGTATAAAAGGACTTTTTATTCAATACAAAATAATAGGTAAAATTTGCAACGTTTTTTTGTTCAACTTAGATTTCAGCCAACAACTTTAACAATGACAGTCAACGGACAGCACTGTGAAAGAAGCCATAAAAAGAAAAGAACGAAAAAATAAACGGGATTGAACGTAATCAGCTTTCATCCTCATCAACAAGTTTCGTACGTTTCTGTTTCATTCGTTTCAGCACGCCTTTGCTTTTGTTCCAATAACAGACAAGTCCAACCTTGAAGCTGGTCATTTGAATTCCGAGCAATTTCTGCAGAATTTAGTTTTTGTGAAAATCAATTCAAAATCAATACAGAAAGTAAAAAAAGCACGAACCAAGATTCTGGCGCGTTCGGGCGTCAGTTTCTCGCCTTCTGAACACACGGTGAACTCCTGGGTCAAGTGTATCACACCTGAAAAATGACATTTTGTTTGAAAATTTGCTGTGGCGACGACGGTACGAGGAGTTGATCGAATATCGCGGTGTACGATCCCATTTCAACGGCCAAGAATCACTCAGAGCACATGCGAAAACGCGCCGCCTGGTTTTGTTTGATTGATGCTTATTGAGCAAAATCACGAAAAGTGCTTCTTAAAAAATATGTCACAGAATTTGTGGTGTCCGTCGCGATCAATGTGCACGGCAACAAGGGCTACTTTCCCAATAACAGTTCACCTTTATCCAATTTGGTGGGCATTCCGAGCTTCCTGAGTTGCGGTTCCATCGAGAACGGGAACTGATCCAGGGGACCCGCATTGAGTGTGACTGTTGACGTGGCCGGATCACCAGAACGAGCGTATTCGGGCTCCGAGTAACGCGAGAAAAATCTGTGTAAAAACAGTTGCACGGTGGTAACGTGTCACATTTCCCAAATTTGAGTGCCTCACTATTCTCCATCTGCGACATCGGACTCGCGTTGGTGTAGCTTCACTTTTATATTCACACCAACCAGGATCATGAAACTGACAATTTGATTAAGAAAATACCGAAAGGACGGCCAGTCAACACGGCATGCTTTTGGTCAAGCACGAGCAACCAAACATTCGATCGCTCTCGGACCGAGCACGACGAAATTTTTTTAATCCGAAGTCAGGTCTGAAATTGGGGGTAGTCATTCAGAGGTAAAACATCAGCACATTGACACACGAACACTCATTCTGGCTTGGAAAATAAATTGTTTTTTTTGGCATGCACCTGAAATTTGGTGCTGTTTGTTGTGTTATGCTGCCGCGTGGTTATTTCAGTAATTCAAACAACAAAAGAAACTTTGTCTTGAAAGCATTTCTTTGCTAGTGTGGTGTGACACTTTTGTTTGAAAAAATACGATGTTTTGTATAACATACGCTCTGTAACATGCAAACAGTGAGCAAAATTTGTCTGATGTTTCAGCCGTGAATGACTAGGCCCAACAAATCGAACAACGACGGCCTGCGCAGAGGTACTGTAAAAACCGCGTTTGTCTAACGGAGCACTTACCCTAACCAAACGGCCCCGTACTCGGTCCGAGAGCGGCCCAGTCTTTGGTTGCTCGTACTTGACCAAAAGTACGTTACACAACGCGAAAAACGGCTAGTTCTACTGTGGTTGACACCAATTTTCCAACACAGGCTGATGCGCGGGAACCCAATATGAAATAATACTGCAGCTTCGGCCTGCGCAATACAAAAAACAAGTCTCGACTGTATTACAATTAGCCCGAAAAACAGACAACAATTACCTCATCACTTCTTTCGGCTCGCGATTTGTGAACATGAGTCCGGTAGAGCCGACCAGAAATTTGCTCAGTTTGTGCGAATTCTTGGCGTAAGCCTCTTCGGGCGACCGACCCAGCGCCTTGGCCATCACCGTACGTTTGAAGAAACAGAAACTGGAATATTGGGGGAATTAGTTAAAGACTACGCTTGGCCTGGGCCACGACGATTTTTATTTGGGCTGTTTTGCGATGTCGATCACAGTACAATTTATTGAATTACAACCAATGAAATTGGCGCTGATAAGCTTTATCGGGAAATACAGCCCCAAACAAGAATTGTCGAGGCGAAGTGGCAGTGGCACTGAAAGTCACATTTTTTCTTGAGTGTTCCATCAATCTAATCTATCCCAAAAGACAACTTTCCAACAATTGGCTCCATTGGAAAATAAAGTAGAAAACAATTTCTCATTTTTCCCACATTTCCTCACCGACTGTCCTCCCTGAACTTTTGTCTGACGTCGGCCATTTTCTGCGACCGCAGATTATCGACCGAGAACACGAACGCAAACTCGTACTCATCCACATGTTGACGAACCGTCTCCACGATCGTCTCACGACGCGACCGACCGCTCTTTTTCTTGGTTTTCGTTAGTGAAACTGAAGAAAAAAACGCTCAACTTATAGTTGAACGGACTTGCAGTCAAAAATCAGGACCTGTGGATGATTCTGAAATTTGACCAACTCTGTTTATCCCGTTTCGAACGCGGCATGATTTTTGGACGATGGACCTGGAAGAAGCTTCTCACCACAATATTTCTCCTCAGATGCTCATGGCTACATTAAATATTGCAAATCAGAACTGTGAACTGATCGGGAACATCGTAACAAAACCGATACTTTTACAGGGTACGTAAATCCAGCCAGCTTTATTCCGCACAATAACAAGCACGTAAA
The DNA here is from genome assembly GCA_030248065.1 of Rhynchonema sp. JSB1_4. Taxonomy (NCBI): domain Eukaryota; kingdom Metazoa; phylum Nematoda; class Chromadorea; order Monhysterida; family Xyalidae; genus Rhynchonema; species Rhynchonema sp. JSB1_4. Next base: position 2,991 of record JASAMV010003313.1, read on the forward strand.
AAGACCCATAGAATTTGATGACAAAGGCATGACATGGCAATAAATATTGGCACAGAAATCTCGACAAGTCGAAATATTTTGATTCGATTGAACGGATGAGAAGAGCAGATATAAACATACAAAGAACCACCATCGATTAACTTTGATTCACAGAACTTATCGGCCGATCACAATCTTTGGTGGAAGAGATATTGCTTTGAAGATGAGATGAGGATTGAGGCAGAAGCATTGGTCAACCCTGTTGCAACAGCTACGTTGGAATTTTAGTCAGGCGATCTGAATCTGAAAAAGAAAAATGTTTTTTACGTAACGATGAAAACATGAAAAACCTAAAAAATAAGAATACGAACAAGTTTCGCTGATTAGATAGTCGAGCACGAGACCGTGAAAGTAGTCGCCTTCAGTGACGTCGCCGCCCGGGTCATCGGTGAATAACCTCGAAAAAAAATAAAAATAATTATTTTAACGATTAAAAACAAAAATAAAGCTCGAAATCATTCATTTACCGCACAACTCACAGTAAACATATTAAGTGAAAAACTGACCATCCGATATGTTGTTTGCAACTGCGACAGACGGTGGCCGTCCAGGCAAAATCCGGAAACCACGAGTGATCAGAGTAAGTCTGCAGTAGTCACGATATTTCCAATTTAGCTGAATTTCACTGAAAAAAAACAAAAACAAAGAGAAACTACAAACCATTCCCGCCTTATCAACGTCAGCTTGCGTTGTGGTGATCACATCAAAGCGTTCGAGGGCAGGATTCTCCAACGAATGTATCATGGTGTTCGGTGCACTCAACACGGTCAGATTGTAGTGAGATTTGGATTTGGGCGTTTTGATGTTGGTGATTGACTCTCCACCGTGTACAATCGCATGACCACAACGACGGCAGAGGAGTAAACCTGAAAACAATAGGATTCGGAGACAATTAGCACGTTCAGAAGTGTTCGTTTGGCATTGAGAATGTCCAGAAATTGGTTGATTTTTCAGAGAGACAGGTTGATCAAGTCGATTGTAACACTAATGTAAAAACGCAAAACAAACGACTACGTAACGAAATTTGTGGATAACAGAACCCTGATTATCACACGGAACAAACGGGCGAAGGTTCAAAACAAAGCCCGTTTGCCGACCACTCTGGTTGTTGACTGAGAAACCGTATATAAAGGTGGACCGTTTCGCCAGTGAAACGTGCATCTTTCTGCAATCAAAATTAACAAACCGCCCGGCGGCGCACAGCGTGCGATCGAGATCATGAAACATTGTAAGACGAGTAGAAGTTCACACGACGACAGCGCGCTCAATGCACAAGCAGCACCAGGTTTTGATAGTTCCATGAGGATAGTGGGTTGTTGATTTGCACAGCGTTGAAACTGCATTCAAAAAAGATGAATAAAGAATTGTCGCCGTGGAAATCGCTCGAAGGTAGCACCCAGCAACCATGAAGACTGGGCAGTGGGCGCAGTAAAATAACCACACAGAACAGAAATTTCAAACAAGATCAGGAAAATGCGAGATATAGATTTATTATTGAATTTCAAAAGTGGAGAATCCATTTTGGCACCAAATTAGAATCAACCCTGCCGCGTATCACAGATTTTTGTACAAAATGCGTGGAATACAATCTTAAGAACACAGCACACTCGAAAACAACAAACACAAAGTAATTTCTAATCACAATTTGGCCGGCTCCAGTTCAAGTTCAGGCACACAAATGCCCAACTTTTCCTTCAATTCCCGACTGCAATGCGAACTCCAGTCAGCCCATCCCTTTTTGCCAGTGAATTCAATGCGATGCAACAACTTTGATTGATTCCGGAATTGCTCAGCCGTGCCGTCGAATGCTCGTGGCTCGAAAAACGCGCTGTTTTCGGTCACAAATGCTGAATCGCCTGAAGATAATTTAACGAATTCATAAAATCAACGTATTTTTATCGTCGAATAAGGTAAATCAATCCTAAACATTGGCAATCTACTAACCATAGCGTACACTCACACGCACACCATCGTCGCACAGCCAGAACTGAGGGCAAATTCGGTGGATATGGTTTTTTTGAATTCGATTTCGAGCGATTTCGCTCAAGCCCACATTGGCATTAGCCACTGCTGCCGCGTGTATTTCAGCCAATTGGTAGATTTGCGGTGGGGCAAGCTTCATTTCGTTGTTGTACGCAGCGTGAAGTGACGGCAGCGGATCTAGCCACTGAAAATGGATTCACACTGACATGCGTGGCTGGTCAGTACATGGATGTCACACGTACTGGTGCAATGCAAGAACGAGGTCATCACATCTGGCGTCATGTTTTTATTCAAGATTCACCAGATATCATTGCCACCCAGATCTAGACTCGGTGAACGTCGTTTTCCGTGTGGAGAATGTCGAAAATCACCAAAAATCGCCGCATGATCAAATCAAAAACCACAAAATTACCCAAAAATAATATAAAACCAACCTGCGCGTCAGCCAGTTCATTGATGCAGATTCCGTAATCAAATTCGTTCGTCACCGGCAACGTGTAGAACACCGTATCGAATCGTCTGCCCTTGTGCAACGGTGATATCGGGGTCAGCCAATTTGACCATTCACACAGCTGGCTGACGGCCGGCGTGAATTTCTCTTGACTCGCGAAAATTTCAATAAATTTTTCCGGACAATCTCGAATCAGTTCGGGAGGCAGGGAGGCCATCGCATCGGTTATCGAATCCGACGGGCGAATATCGACATTTTCGCTCGTGGTGGTGGTGGAATTCAGATTGAAACATGACAATTGTTGCGTTTCGATGTTGTGCACTGCAAGCACTCCGCATTCCTCGTACAATTCTCGCAGTGCACAGATCCTCAGCGCCAATTCCGGCATGTGTCGCTTGTCGACCTGCCGTTGGTCATCGTAAATGGGTAAATGAGCGAGAATAGCGGGCTTATGAGTTTTCCATCGAGTCAATTCGGCCCACTTGATGTTGTAATCCGACTCCTCCAGCACGCCACCCGGGAATGCCCATGATGAAGGCATGAATGATGCGTTCTTGCTGCGTTGCACCATGAACACAGAGGGCATTGTTGATTGACCGGTGCGATTGCGATAACGGGCGGCTGAGAAAATAGGGATGTATTTCATTCATTTGAAATGGTCGCTCAGCTCAACCCACCCCAAACCGCCATTCTTCGGGCAAGCAAACAGTGAGGTCTTGGAAGGCCTGACGCTCTGTTGCACTTCCGAATAAAAAAACTTTTTCTTCGGGGCTTTCTGGTTGTGCAGAACCAATTAAAAAGAACTTCAGCGGCCATCATACACATAGTGAAGGGAATTTTCGCAACGTTGGGCAACACTTTGCTAAGGTTGCAAAAATTTTCCAGACTTCGGTCGAAGGTGAGCGCGCATGTAAACGTACTTTGCTTTAACGACCTTGAAAATCATAGGTACGGAGGTCGTGGTCACCTCAGCAGCGTCAACCGTACTGATTAGAAATTTTCCACTTTTCAGCCGACCCCCGCTACCAACTAAGAAAAAACGACGATAAAGAGCTCAGATTTTTCAAAGTTTGCCTTAGAAATATTCTAAAAATCGCCAGAAAAATTTATATCAGAGGTGCCAATCGGGCCCAGTGTAGTTCCTGGATGGAAGAGTCCCCCCTCGGGTACGTCTGTTCCCCCTCCGTGGTACGCGTGCCCCACTGTTCCCCCTCCGGGTACGTCTGCTCTCCCAATTTTTGCCTAAAATAGCCAAATTTCGGCCTAAAATAGGCATTTTTAGGCATAAAATGAGTGATTTTTAGGTCAATGTCGTCAAAAATCGCCAAAATACCCTTTTTATTGAGCTTTTTTCCAAAAAAAGGCAAAAATGCGTCAAATTTTCGACCTCAAAAAATGACTTTTCTCCAAATTTGGGTCCTCCCCCATTTTCCCCCGTGGGGACGTCTGTTCCCCCTTCGAAAAAAGGGGGTACCGGCTGTTCCCCCTCCGGACCAGGAACTACACTGATCAAACCGCGATTTTGGGCTTTTGATTCGGCCCGGCCAGAGATTTTTAGGACCGGGCACGGGCACCCAGGCCCGTAGCTTCTGGAAGTGACTTTTTACGTATAGTTGCAATTTTTCCGGAAAAATATATTTACTGAAAAAACCGTTTTTTTTCGAAAAAAGTTTTTTCCGATAGTTTTCCGAGCCAAATTTGGGCACCGGTCAAAATGGTGTATATTTGGCATATTATGCGCTAAAATGGTGTATGAAAAGGAATCCTGTTCAGAAAGTGCGAATGAAAGCTGTAAAAGGGCTGGAATCCTGGAAAACACTTGAAAAAGTATGTTTCCGCAAAAAGAAACTCGGTTTTTCCCTAATTTTGACACTTTTTCAGAAAAGTTCAAAATCCGCCGTGCAATTTTTGCGGAAAAATATTTCACTGAAAAAAACGGTTTTTTTCGTTTTTTTAGGAAAAAAACGTTTTTTTCACCTGCAACTATAATTTCACTGAAAGTACAGTGATTTTTTGTCACAAAAATACAAAAATTTCTGACGGATTCGGCAAGTAACAGTTTTTCACCAAAAATAGGTTCAGAAAAATCGCAAAAATTATGACATAAATAGGGTAATGACCCAAAAAATTCGGGCCGGGGCGGGCCGCTTTACCTTTGGCTACCTCGCTCGGGCCAATGGTGTGGCTGGGGGGTGGGGGTCCCCCCCAAGGTACAGTAGGTAGGTTGCCGCCCCTCGCCTGGTACAGTACGTAGGTTGCCGCCCCTTCCCTGGTACAGTAGGTAGGTTGCCGCCCCACCTAACTTTTCACCCAAAACATTCTTTTTTGGCTTAAAATTGCATAAAATTAGCATATTTGTCTGCAAATAGGCGAAAAATCGCGCGCTGCGCGCGAAATTAGGGTTTTAGGCCACATTTTCTGCAGTATTTAGACATAAAAAATTTCGGTTTCCAGATGACCCCCCCCCGCCCCCCCCAAGTGGTACGACCCCCCCCTAGCTCGGCTGTCGGCTGGTACAGTAGGTCAGTGTAGTGGCTGGGGGGGGGGGGTGTGGGGGGGATTCCCCCCCCCCTAAGGAGTAGGTACCTTGCAACCAACCCTTCGGGGGGGAAGGGGGAAGGGTAGGTACCTTGCAACGATCCCAGAAGGTACCTTGCAACCATCAATTTATGGTTTTCATAGGCAAAAGTAGGTGTTTTTCGACCTCAAAACCCCAAAAATCGCGCGCGCCGCGCGCAAACCCCCAAAAATGGCTATTTTAGGACCAATTTTCGACCAAAATGCAAAAAATGCCCTTTTTTAGGCCAATTTTGCAATATAATGCATGCAAAAAACGGCCTTTTTTCGCTTTTTGACGGACCATAGGGGTACCTTGCAACCTTCCGGAGCCTGGGTAGGGGGTATCTCGAGTAAGTCCGAAACCTTCCCCCCCCCTAGGGTATCTTGGGTCGATTGGCCTGCCACCACACTGCGGCTGGTACAGTAGGTAGGTTGCCGCCCCGCCTGGGTAGCTACACCACTGCCTTGTGCCGGGCCGGGCCGGGGATTTGGGGGAATCGGGTCGGCCAAACCCGGCCTGTGACTTATATACATCGACCGAGCCGGGCCCAACTATACATAAGTCCTCTGACTTGTGCTAAATGCACGTTTCCTTCCTGTTCCTACCTGCGCAAATAATTGCTGCCGCAGCTCTCCATTGTGGTGCGCTCGCAGAAGCGCCAGCCATCATGATAGCAGACCAATCGACCAGCCAATTCGTGAGACAAAGAACACGAATATGAGTAAGAAGGTAAAGTTACAGAGTGACCAACGCGAGCTCAAGCTTCAAGCAGAAAAAAGCAGACAGAAAATACAGGTGCATGTCGAAAGCGAGAGCGACCATTCAGAGCGACAAGAGGAGTTAAAAATCTTTGGAAAATCATCCACGCCTATAAAAGGCAGAAAACGGCGTTTTGAGGCCAGCCGCTTCAGATTACGTTTAAGCCCAAGCCCAAGAAGCCTAGACGTAGGCCTAAGCCTAAGCCTAAGCCTAGGCCTAAGCCTAAGCCAAAGCCTAAGCCCAAGCCTAAGGCTAAGCTCAAGAAAACAAACAAAAAATGATGGCTATGTTTTGACATCCCAACCCCGATTTCACTGTTATAAACACTATTTCTCATCATTTTGTGCATGTATAAATTAGTTTTAACCAAAAAAGCCAAAAAAAACAAAAAGTTTCACCGGCGCCGGCGGGACTCGAACCAGCGGTCCCACAGGTACGAGTCCAACGCCTTCCCCGCTGAGCTAGCGAACCGACACACACTGCCGTCTAGCCGCTGCTACTTATATCTAGCGCTGCTGCTGTCTAATACACACACACGTGTATTAATTAATGCACACACAGCCAGCTGCGTGTAACGGTTAAACCTGATGATCAAGGGCACCTGGATGATTTTCCAAAGATTTTTATCTCCTAATCAGAGAGACCGATTGAAATGCCTCGAGACACAGACAACGAGTGGAGGAGGAAACGGTCTCAAGGCCCCAAAACTAATGAAAGAGATTTGCAATCAAACAGATTCGAAAACTGATTCACAACTTAATCACAACAGCTCGTCCCTATAGTTCAGGCCCTGTACGACAGCTATGATAGCCAAGGCCACAACACTATTGAACACATGAAAGTGGCATGCAAAGCCGGCCGTAAGAGCTTGCGATGCCAACGTCAAACAAAGTGCTGACTTTCTGCCTGATCCGTCGTTGCGTCATTCGACGGTATGACTCTGGTTGGTGTGCAGTGGCGTCGAGACTTTCTTCCGATGCAATTTTCAATCCAATCAATTTTTCTTTCAACTTCAGAAATGGAAATCTTATTGGACACGAGACTCAATAGGCGCCGAATTAATGTGAACAAGCACTGGTGGATAAAAAACGACATTTGAGAAATCTAACAAGCATTGGATGAAAATGACCTTTGAACATGCATTTCTGTGGTTTGTGTTTTGGTGTCTATTGTTGTTATAAATGCGAATGTGTAACGGTGTCTATAACGACGGCTGGTACGCCCGTCTCAAAGGAGTGGACACTTGGCTGTTCGAAACGAATGGATGCCTAGTCGTCCCACGGCAGTCCGTCGAACGATGTATATAGGTACGACAGGTCCCCGGATCTGTAACCACTGCCTAGCTCTTGGTCTCGCAAAGTTTCCATTTTTGTTGTGTCACCCTGTATAACATTTCGTATTCTGCCTCAACGTGAGATGCCACAGATTGCTTCTTGATTAAATGCCACAGATTTTTTTAGAACAGTTTTTGAACAGCTTCAGTCAACAATGCTTGAAGGTGCGATAAATTCAGTTACAGTTGTTGCTTGCTGAGAGTGATCGATGTCCCCTCCGGAGTAGAAACTCTGCAACAGATGTGTGTTTCTCATTAAAACGGCCCGAAAACAAATCCCTTTCCGTGCCTGATTCCTGACGTCTTTCTGTGACTACTAAATTCATATTCCATCCAGGCGCATGTGCCCTACGAGTCAGGTAAACCAAAATTTTGCATCCATGGACTTTTAGTACTTTCGCATGTAAAAGTATACACCCAGACCCACTGTTGTTGTCGGTCACATGCCTATCAGTCATGCTGCAGCGTATACGAAGCTTAGTCACACACGCACGGCTCGTTCGACATACATAGAAATATGAATACATGCATGCGAAAACAGGGAGGTTTTGTGAAAAGTGGGCCCGAAAGTTCCTGATCTGGCAAGGTAACCCAAGAAACCGTCATAGATAAAGCCCAGAGCTTCAGTGGTTGACCATGCAGCAGCTTGATGCGCTGTGCACACACGTTAAGCTTGACACTCGCGAGGTCTCTTAGCAACGAGAATCAATAGACCAAAACTGCCTCTAGCGCAAGGAGGTTATGCATGTACCTGGTTAGTCCAGATAATGTAGTTGTGGGTTCTAGCTGCGCACCGACAGAGCTTAGAGCTTGAAAGTACCGTCGCTTTTTTGACAAACAACGACCTCTGCATTGACTTCGTTGCCTACCATACCACATTACGTACGAGACCCAAAGTGCGAAATTATTGGTGTCGCGACCGCGAGCCCCCATTGGGTAGTTCTGAGTATGCCTCAAAAATAAGTCAGCTCTCTCTGTCGAACGGTTCCATACAGCATACCGTGGCTGGTTGCATAGCGGTAGTTCGTTTTTATCAAATAATAACAACTCAAGTGTCGCTTCGAATCCACAGCAAAAGGTTCAGCCAAAATGCCGTTTGGACGCAAGGGAAAGGGCGAAGATATGCCCAGACCATTGAGTACGTCAAAATAATTGATGTTTCATTCTACAATCCATAATCACATATGTCTCCCGTTCCAGCGGCCAACGCAGCAATCTTCGGGCCCGAGGAGGGAGAGAAAACCTATCCGTGCAAACATTGTACCCGAAAATTTGTCAAAGCGTCGTTGGTTAGTCTCGGGTTGTTGGGTCCCAAGCGTTAGGTGAAGTGTCGGGATTGTGGGACCCCGATTTTACGTTGGGCGTCGCTGTCGGGGTGTTGGATCCAATGGTTAGACGTTGGGCATCGGTTACCGGTCTCAATGGTTTGGTATTGGTTGTCGAGTCTCAATGTAAAGTATGGAGTGTCATGTTCCGATAGTTAGATGTCGGGTGTCGGGTCGGGTCGGGTGATTTGGGGCCCCGATGGGTTGTTGAGATAGTTGGGTATCAGATCAAGTATCGGAATGTCGGATCCAAATGCTCGGGTGTCGGATGTCGGCCTGTATCCCTAATCTACAACTACAGGACAAGCACCAAGACGCGTGCAAGAAGCTGCAGAAGCCGAAACGAAAGCCATTCGAATCGGGTGCGCAACGCGCTGGTGCCGGATCGGACATCAGTATGCGCGATGTGCAACGCGTAAAGAAGGAGATCGAAAAAGTTTGTAATTTTTCAACAACTTGATATTGATCTTGTCCCAAAATGTCTGTGATTTGTGCCTTTGGGCACCGTTTGTGTTTATATATTACTTTACGGGATTGAATTTCAAGAGGGTAATTTCTACATTTCTGCACACAGGTTGAAAAGGTAAAACTCCCGTTGTTTTCCTCTTCTCTCATTCGATGTGGCGCGCCACGTGCGCGACCCCCAGACGGTGAAGTGCTATGATTCCGGTCACGAGCCGAAATCAAGAACTTCAAGCAAAGAATAACGATGTGGTGAAAAAAGGGACGGGGCACATATACGTAAATGGGATGTTTGTATTGTTTTTAAAAGTTGTGATTTTGTATTTGCTGTCTTAGAACGGCGGTGCGTTTGAGCGACCGAAAACCAATTGGAAGGCGCGACACGAGGAATTCCAACAGTCGGTGTCCGCGGCGAGGGGTGTGGACAACGCACTGAAGACCGGTGCTCCGCTACCACCGCCGCAGCGCACACGCACTCCACCAGGTGATGTTTCAATGAAAAATGATACTGAGAGTGAGCATGTAGTAACAGCAGTGAGTTGAGTTTTGGTAGTTTTGCAGACTGGCGGTGCACCAAGACATCGTCGGTTCGAAAGATACAGTAAGTATACATAATACCAAGAGACTGTCGATCAAAGTCAGTCGGCTGAAGTCACACCCAGGAAAACTGCTTTACTTGTTTTTCAATGGTACGTTCGGTGAAACATCAGCCAGACTACATAATGCTGCGTAACCCAACAGACTAGATGTTTTGCCATGAGCAGATAAAAAAAGGCTAAAATTGCCAAGATGTACATACATACGTTGCCTATTTTTTCACAAGAACAATCATCATATTCCAAATTTGCAGATTACATCAAATGCGAACACTGCGGTCGCAGTTTCAATCAACAGGCGGGCGAGCGTCACATCCCACATTGTAAGGCCAAACAAGAAAATGATCGACTAAATGCCAAAGGCGGAGGCGGCGGCAAACCGCCGTCCGGACGAGTAGGATTTTATTTATTTATATCTTTTCACAAAAACTTTGTTGAACAATAAAAATTTATAAACCTATTTTTTCAGCGACCATCATCAAGAGACAATCGGCCGAGTTCGCGTCGCGACGCGAGCGGCGGACGGCGGCCGTCGAGCCGGTAAGACAGACAAAAACACTCCGTTCAATTCTGCTGTGCTGTTAAGTTTATATGTTTGGGACTTGAAATGGCATGATCATGCGCAATACTAATTTCATTGTAATTATTTCTTTGGGCTGCTGCAGTTGCGTTTATATCCCCAAAAGCCCATGACTATTTCTCTCCGCTTGACCCGAATACGTGCTATGTCAGTCAGACTGGTCAGTCACTTTTGTGTGTGTGTGATGTTTCAGTCGTAGTTCGGCCGACTCGGACCGCCGCGCACCGCAGACTCGCGCTGGACCACAATCGGCCACCGACGGACAACGACGTAAAGCCAGTGCGGACTCGCGCGGACGGGGCAACAGCAACGACAGACTAAAGACCAGCAGCGCTGTCAGGAATGGATACAGCAACAAGTACAGTAATCAACCATATATCCGTCCAGCGATACTGTATTTTCTTCAGAACTGCTTTTTTACACCCAGTTTTGCAAAGGCTAAGACCGGTCCATGAATGAGAAACACTTGCGCAACAATAAGTTTTCTTTGTTTCTTGCGGTTCCTCGCCCCCAGCTTTGTGTTCGATTTTGTTGAATGAAATGGTTTGCTATTACTTGGGTGTGCATGAAAGCAGTTAACCGTAAAATCTAGAACGATTATATTCATGAAACCATCCTGTATTATGAAATAAAAGTCCAAAAAAGTCCAAATACAGTAGTTGTGCGTTTTACCAACAAATTTATCATTTTCCAGTTCTCGTCGCAGCGGTTCGCGCGACGGACGACGATAAAATACGACGACTGACGAGGCTGGATCAATGTAAAACACTGAAATGAACAAAACTGTGGACAGTATAATAATTGTCGAAGTTGAAGTATTGGTAAAAAAATATCGTATTGATTTTTTTGTTTGAACACCACAAAATGTTGCAAATCGAACCAACACGACGTTGCCTTCTCGATGCTGGTTGTAAAAAATCGTGTTTTTGTGTTTTTTTCAACAAAGTTGTTTTATCTTCTGGTCATTTCGGTTTCTAAGTTATTATCTGTCTCGTTATTTATAGGCACCCGACCAAAATTTTGTCAAAAGCAGTCTGTTTCAGAAAACAGTGTGACAAATTTTACATTATTGAAAATTCAATATTGTTCATAATTTATGCCGTTATGCTGGTCTCTCCTTCCTTTCCCATTCCCACTGTTATTTGTTTCGGTATTTATGCTGTTCTCTATTTAATGTCTTGGAACAGTTCATAAAGTGGTATATTTTAACACATCTTCAATTTGCATTTTCAATTTTCTCCTTCTGAGTTGCGACCAATGCACTGTATAAAACAATTTCAGGATTGTGGATCAAATCGTTTTCAAGGAAACGTGATTTTCAACAAAATTTGACAAAAGCGATTGAACAGCAGTGCACCTCCCATGGGGACAGACTTAGTCTGTCAGAGGGCGGTCATGGTTGCCATGGTCGCACTTCTTGTGTTTATATCCTCATGTAGGTCACCTGAGTTACATGGGCAGTCCCAAACAGTTTTAGATCAGAACGACCACAAAAAGCTAATATGGATAAACTGATTATTATTTTTATTGCACATTGAATTGAAGGCGGTCCACAAAACTTTACAAGAATGCATCAACAAACGCATAATCCAGCATACGTATATAGAACATCGATGTCATGCGGAAGTGAGAGGTGCGAAAAGCACGGGATCGGCAGGGGTGGACAAAGTCTCTCGTAGATAACGATTCCACTCAAACACGCCTTCGTAACCTGAATAGGAACCAGGTTTAGGTTTGAGGTCGTGTGTGGCGTTATGCACCCGGTTCAACCCTTACACTTGATCTGATTCATTTGTGCATTCGCAGTGACGATGACTTTTTTGGTGCAAAGCCGCAGTGTGTGTCTGCTGTTAACGTGGAATGTTTCATGTCCACACCGACGTTGCACCGACCTTTATGCCGAACTGACGTTTACACCGTTTCGAACATATACCACCCTGCGTCACAGAAAAACGACAGAGCTGTCATGCATGACCCACAAGGGCAAAATCCATTGGTCTGTAAGAGCTTTGGCTCAAGTCCCAAACGAAACAACGCCATCGGCATCAACCAATGCCGGCATCAAAGTTTTTGATCGGGATCGGATAAGATATGTGAGAATGCGCGCATGGTGCGCGAATTTTGTATTTTTTGCACGTGCGGCAGCCAACTTTCATCGAAATTTTTGCGTTTGTAGCGCATAGCGACCAATTTTCGGACCCTTGAAGAGTATTAGAGTGAAAATACTGCGATTTGGGGGTCCTTTTTTCTTCCACTCTCTCCCGTTCAGGGACCACTTTGACCAAAAAGGGCCTTGGCGCCTGTGTCCCACCCCTGGGTCCACCAGTAAAACGCAATCTCGCGTGTTTGGTTTTGACTGGGGCTGGATTCAAATCCGATCATCAAATTTCCAACGTAAAAGATGTCAAACCCGGCGACTCACCTCTGGGCGGTCTAAGTCTGCACGGACTGCTCTTCCTCGTACACGTGCCCACCGGTTGTATATGCCAACTCGGTGGTGTCAATTCATAGTCCCACCAATTTGACAGCCCGTCGAAATGTATCCGAATTAGACCAAGCGTCCTGTTAACTTCGGCTACGCTGGCGACTCCGTAGGTGTGCGCCGTTTTGAACGGCTCGTCCAGCGCCGATAGACGATCGTAGGCTTCGAGTTTTAGTCCGACCTTCCAGTCCGGATGCAGGGCGTGCACTTGCGGGCATCGCGCGCCCGATCCGCAAAGCCGGACGTAGTCGTAGGATGAACCGGCTGTCTGCGCCTAGAAACAGCGATCGGTTGGACACTTCCAGCAAAACTGCACTTGTGATTTGTTATTATGCTTTTAGCTGGCCAAATCTTAATTTTTTTAAAAACAATGCTAAAATTTGGCACCTAACATCCATTGAGCGATATCAAACTTGTGGTCGGATCGGATCGGGGACAAGTTCTGCCTTGGTCACATGACTTTTTAAATTGAACATATTAAAAGTTTAGTGATATCACAATATTGGACCAGCGTAAAAGATGTAACCCCGCCTCAAATGAACAACCTTTAAGCTATACGAGATTAATGGCTACAAGAAATATTTTTAATATCCTATGCAATTGCAACAATCACGCGTGACCAAGGTAACCGGTCCGATCTGATCACCAAGTTCGAGATCGTCGTTGTTTCTGTGAAAGAGCATAGGAAACGTTAAAAACACAACGCATACGCTTCGTGGGACAGCCTGTCCTACTGCCATTTTATAATTTACGTGAAACATAAGGCGAATATAGCGGAATTTTTAGAGGTTGAACCGTGCATGTTTCAGCGAAGAAAATAATTGTTGTTTCGTCTATGTAATTAGCTACAAGGTCGTCTTACCCATTTTGCGCGAAACAAAATGGATCACAAAGAATATCCACTTATCGCTTCAGAAACGATAGGGGTAAACATCAAACTTGAGAGGAAATTTGCAATGTGCTTATATATGACCGACAAAACATCAGCTTCCCCAAAAAAAATAATTGTTGCTCTTTGGAGATAAATTTATTCGGTGAAAATAAAGTTACTGGGGCAAAAAATCTCACACAAACCAACGAGAATTCATTGTGTGGCACCGGATCGGCGTCTTTCTTCCATAAATAATACGACCAATTCCCGAATATCAGTGGACCACTGCCTGAAAATATGATGCGAACAGTAAAAAATTTTATGTGCATTTATTCACAAGCTTGTTTTACAAAAATGAGCCTGTGGCAATGTTTAGTGCCATTCACGCTCTTCCCAGTGTAAAGAAGCACTGGGCGGCAAAAATTTTTGGTTTTGAGGCAAACTTAAGAAGTTTGAGTTTTTGATGCCAAAACGTTCAAGGTGTTCCACACCAGTTTTGTATTGCACGTAAAACATCAGCAACTCTTAGACACCTCCTCCGGCTGAATACTGTGCATGGGTTGGTCAGAAATTTGATCTGCAAATAAACTTTGAAACTGTTTGAATGTTTCGAGACGTCTGAGATTTTTGAGCCTTCAAAATTTGTGCGCCAACGTTATCACAAAATGCAGCTCGACCAAAATTTGCCTATGCCCAAGCCAAATCCATGCCAATGTACTTGCCTTCAAAGTTGATATGGCTCTGAATAACACGACATACTCGGGATGACAGAACGAACGAACGACATTAGAATAAGGCCAACCTTTTTCGGTATGTGGCCAAATTTCACTGCTAGAATTTAAAGTATATGTTGAATGCCACTGATTTTGCAAGAATTAAATAATACATGTGTATATGAAAAACAACAGTTTAATTCATGATTCATTGCGCCCATACTATATTTTTATTCTTGTCCGACGGTCCCGTCCCTCGACGTAGACAAAATTATTCAGGACGGGAAAATTGCCTTGTACCGCCGTGAAATCGACTATCGGGCGGGAAATTCGGTGAAATTCAAACGGTACAGCGGGACGTATTTTGCATACAGCACAGGGTCATCATCAGTGCAAATGGCCACGACACCACAGTGAGAGAAGATCTTTTTGCTTTCATGAAACATCACCCACAGAAGTGCTGGGCCAGTTGTTGTGGTTCCACCGAGAAATAACACTTTTTTCAAGGGCCGAAAACATTTTGGTGAACGTATTGAGAACACCATTCTGCAACATGGTAAGCACAAAAAACCAAAACAGACAAAGCACAAAGCGGAAAACCCCAAAAAAAAAGACGGAGCAAGCAAAAAAGAGAAAAAAAGAGAAAAAAAAGAAAAAAAAAAAAAGGAAAACACAACAAAAAAAAAAAAGAGCGAGAAAGAAAGAGGGAAAAAAAAAAAAAAAAAAAAAAAAAAAAAAAACACCACCCCCAAAAATACTGCAACAACTTTCAGACCACCCTGTGACGTTCACCTCTTGGCGGCTGCACTTCGCATCCAACGAACTGACAGTATCCGATCGGATGTAGGTCGATGTCGTCGGCTAATGTTTCAAATCCGTAGAACTCGTGTTCTTTCGTTGGCCAACCTGCAGTTTGTGAGGCATGCCTTCATGAAATTTGAGTTGTGTACAACGTGTTTTTGGATGCCTGTTTTGAGCTGCTTTCACATAGGTAGACGAGCATACAGTGCACCAAGTCACCATCAGTGCAAATGAACCGCAGATGGCCACGTGCCACGCAAAACACGTGTCAGTTACTAAATACATGGTTTCATGCTAGTAAAAAGCTCATTCAAATTCACAATCTCAACTTTTCAGTGAAACAACACCCCCGACTGACCATCAAAGTGCACGGTCACCGTGCCAATAGTGCGATTAACAGCGGCCACGTTTGCAACACGAATACGATTAACGATTGGATCACGAGCTTCCAGCCGCTGGCCTATCTCCCATCTTGATAAATCCACTTTGTCACTTTTCACTTGGAACGGCGGGGTTCCGCCGATTTGCATCTGAAACGCGTTGGAAACAGTTCAGAATGTTTCTGACAGCAGTAGTGTTTCTCCAGGAAGAAATGCGCACTTTCGTAAACAGCATGTGCGGGACGATCGTGGCGTTGACCTTTCGCAAGTAGACGTTCCAGTCAAATGGCCATGAAGCACGATAACCTGAAAAATAGTTTGAATTGGTTTTTGTTTCTATTTACCAGTTTCAAATCCAACTAACTTTTCGGCGTACGCAGTGTGACCCCGTGATGTTTCGCGTATCCAACCGGATGCAGACTTTCATCATGCACGTGCGTTTCGAAGTCCCAATGTTGCGAATATTCGTCGAAATGTATGGTGATCAGTTTCTGGTCGACCACCTTCGCCACAGTGGCTACGCTGATGATCTTTCTCTTATTCGCGAGAAACAGGCCCGGATATTTCGGGTCCTCGGCTTCCAGCCGCATGCCCGGCTGCCATTTTATTGTCTGCACCGCGCGGGCCTCAAACGATGGCGGTCCCACGGTCTCGGGTGTTGCCACCGAACTCCGGTCCGGTCGGGTACCCGGTGGTTTGTACTTTCGGCCTTGAACGGCAGCGGGCGGGGGGCTGGGCGGGGAAATCAGGTTACCGACCATTGGTATTGGTGTCGTGTGCACTGTTGTTGACACCGACGCACTGCTGGCAGGTTCGTTGTAAAATATGGGCAATGGCGTATGCGTTGTGCTGTGTGAGCTTGTTGATGTTTCATAAATCGACGAATGCGGTATGCGTGTGCTTGGCCTGTTGGCCTTCCTGGGTATGGCCCGATCGGCCACTACAATGTTGGGTCCGTAGGTTGGCGTCGGTTCGGGTGTTAATGTGACATAAAGAATCGGCTGAGCAGTGGTTGTGGGTGCTGAATATTTCGGACTGTAGGGCACAAAACTCCACGGTTTCGACTGGGTCGCTTGGTAAGTCGACGCGCCGTAATTAATTCTGTCCGTCGTCGCATAAACTGGTCTTTGTGTGGCAGTTCTGACGCTGGGTTTCGGACTGTAGACTTGTGTGCGGGGCGCAAATTGCCATTCTCGGGTCGGTGTTGTTGGAGTGAAATGCCGAATCGAGACTTTGCGCGTGCTGCTGCTGCTGTCAGTCGTTCGCGTTTTCGGCGTGAAAAATTCGTCAAAATTGATTTCGAATTGGGAAGTTTCAGTTGTTTTCATCTCATCATTGGACAAAAACGGGTTTTCGGGTGGCGGCGGCCAGAAGGCTTTCCATGACACCGTCAGCAGGGGTGGATCGATTGTGGGTCGGGGTGAAACATCAGCCAGCACGGCACTGTTTTCACTGTTTGGTGTGAGTTGCAAGTGAACCAGTTCGGTCTCCAAGTGAATCGTCTCCTCTGAATCGGCATTCGGTTTCCGTCTGTCCCCGGCTCGGGTCACAATCGGTATTATCGGGGGCGGTAAAGGGCCGTTGAAAGTAAAATCCGGAATGTTCGTTTGTCGAATGGTGTCTCGCGGGAAAATCTGCGAAATTCGCGGAATTCCGGCCGGGCTTGGGGGAAGGTTGAGCATGATTTCTCTGGATGCCGGGGAGGGCGGATGATTGTGATTATTGTTGCCATCAATCGGGAATGGGGGTGGCAGAGGTCGATGATTGTCGATATTGACTGGGATGATTGGTTGCACATCAATAATTGGATTGATGGGTGGGATATTCGCTGGTGGCTGTTGCCATTCAATCGGAATGATTGGATCCATCTGTGATTCACTGTTGTGATGCTGATCGCCGTTGTTGTTGTTGAACACGAACGATTTTCGATCAATCTCGCTGGCTGAGTCGGCCGTGACCTGAATGCGAGTGCGAAGAATGAACTGAAAAAATGGTTGAAGAACAAAATGTTAGTACTGTGAATTGTTAAATAAATATAAATTGATGATTTAATCTTAGAATTGATGTTCGAACCTGTTTCTGCGCGCGTTGCACAATGTTGGCGACGAGCGGCTTTCGACGACGTTTCGTTCGGAACGGATCGTCCGACGGCATCGGATCGCGTTGTTTCTGCGAACAAAATTGTAAAATTAAATCGATTTGAATGTGTTAATTTTTATTTTACAATAAAAACCAAACAAACCTCTGTAAACAGGTCAAATGGCACCGATTCACTCCCCGTGTCCTTCAAGTACCTGGTCCAGTCAAACTGCTCTTTGCGCTGATGGCCGTCTTGACCGTAGGACACAATTAACGGAATTGTCGTCTCCTGAAGATTGTCTAAAGTTCTTGTTTAACTTTTAAAACAATTCTGTTGTTTTTTAAATTTTATATGGACTAAGCAAGTGATTCGGCAACCTTCAGCACGGTTCCCATGTATTCATTGTATCCAACTGGTCTTAAGCACACATCGTCTGTTGGAATGTCCATTTCATAAAGTGGTGGGAATCCATCATAAGCCACTGTGACCACTTTGCGAAACTTATCCACCGAAACAATGGTAGCGACCGCATACGGAGAGTCCGGCTGTCTCGGGTCGAAACAGGCTTCCAGCTTCTGGCCGATTTTTGAGTCTTCGAGCTGGCATCCTACTTTTAGCAAAACTATGGCAAATAATGTTAGTAATGTTGACAATAACGGATGAATTAAGAGCGCCATCGCTGTTTGATTATGTATAGGAATCAAGTTGGTGCTGAAATAAATAGACAACAATATAGTTATTGCGACTGCACAATTGTGTATCAATACAAACTTTTTTGTGAAGCTGCGCTGCACGATACAATAGGCAATCACATCAGATGTATCAAGGTGAATATAATAATCATGCATAACTAAATGCTCTCCAGCGGACATTAAACCGAAATAGTAAATATATAGTTAAAGATCAGAAAATGTGTAAAAACACGTGCACTGCGCTGTTAATCGTATGTTTGTTATATCACCCAAGTAATAGTACAAATAAAAACCATAAACGTGATAGAATTGATCTCTCTATTTTGATTTAACATCTGCTGGAGAAATTTTCTTTTATTTGTTTAAACCAGAAATTGAGGAATTAGTAAAAGTGATGTATAAAAGTAGCAGCCGCTTATGTGACCTTTGATACATCAGGCAAATAAAATAACAATAAAAGATAAATAATCAGTGATACGCAATTGCGTGTTATTCACACAAATTGCCCTAAATGCAATCAATACAACGTTGTCTGGAAACAAAATTGCAGCACAGCAAACTCTTGTCCTTCATTCCGAAGGGATCAGACCGCAATAGTGTCAGATCAAAATTTGATTGCGCCGAAACGAAATCAAAGGGCGCGTTATTTGTAACCTGCGGTTTTTCTCTTACTTTCACTTTTCACAAAAAATAGTCTAAATCTATATTAACGTCATCGATTGACTAACGTTCCGTCTAGAATTCGAATTAGCGGACGAGGCGGCGCACGCGTTTGATTCATTTTTGAATTTTATTCAGAATATTAGTGTGGTGTTACATTAGTACTATATTAGGGTTACACGAGTTTTAAACCTTCGTCTGACATGTACCCATGCGGGTTGAACGTATGCAAGTCTCGAGATTTGCTCCTATACACGGCACTAATATTCTGACCTAACTGATCACGCAAACTTGGTCTGCAGTCGAAGTAATCGGGCGTTTAAGGAACAAAAATGATGGACTACAACCAGATTTAAAAAATGCTTTAAAAAGATAACAACGTTTCAAAGTAACCCATAGTTTACTTTCGCAATTTTCATTCAGACAAAGGTCCATAAATTATGTGTAAGTCATACTCCCGTATTTTTGTCTGCGGGATGAATCAAAATGTATTCCGCGCGTGCCAAGAAAACTCCAGGAAAACATGGAGCAAAGGCAACATTGTTCAACAGATTTTATCAAACTTTAGTGTCTGATACTGTGCTCAAACGCGCGCTGCGTGTTGTCAGCAGTTCGATTTTGAAGGCCAAAGTTCAAAATCCGTTACGCTAAATTGCCGTCCGTCATCGCTGCGTGTCACACGCTCAACATAATGAAAGAGAAAACTAGGTGCGATCTTCCATTACAAAAAGACGTTCTTGCGTGATTGAGCCATGATACAACTGCTGTCAAACCTAGAATGTCAGGATCGTGCGTATAACCATGCCACAAATGTGGTTCTCGATTTCGCTAGAGATGTTGTGCGCGAATTTTCATTTTCGATTCGCAAATATGGGCTCAGAATTGGAGGTTGTTCAGATATGAGGTGTACCAAACCGTGTGAAGGAAGCACTTGCGTGTACGGCACTAATATTCTGAGCCAATGTACATATACAAGTGTGGCTCTGCAATTTAGAGCAATATCAGTTCATCATTTACCGCTTTATCGCTGATGAATTTATTTTCGTCAACTCGTACATGGCTTGCGGCACGTTTTTCCAACCTCTGAATTTCAAGGATACTCTATCACGAAAATCCTGGCGTTTCACGCGACAAGGCTGCAATTCAACCGCAAAGTATTGTGTTATCGGAACTGGGCCAGCTTCGTTTCTTTAATTCTTTGCGAAAAATGCGAACTCGGAATGACTGAGAAACGTCATGATATGACCGTCCCTTGACAATTGGGTCCAAAAAATGATAACACTACGCGGAGAGAACTATGTTCGTCGCACACAACGTTGATACCAAGATAGTCATTGATAAAAGAAACCCGGGAAAATGATTGACGGATTGGTTTTCCACGTGAAACGGGGGGAATAATGGGACCATACTGTTTGTATGAGCTGTGCCCGTTGTGTTGGTTTCCGATGTTTCCTTCCTGATCAAAGATTGCCTTGAATTCATATTCCCAGGTTAAGAATTATTGGGTGGAATTCACAAAGCAAAGTCAAGCTCATCGCCAACTTCTGAATGTTCACCGTCATTTTACACGTGAATTTGACTTTGACGGTGAACTTTGACGTTGACTTTGACGGTGAGCTTGACTTTGTTTTGTGAATTCCACCCATTGATTATTCTGAAATGAACATACAAAGCTTTGGAGCACGTATAACTTTTTTTCGTGTGAATATCTGAGCACGGACACAAAAAACTTTTGTTCAATTCTTCCAGCTGATGTTTCACGTGAGACGTTGGTGAAATAAATATGCGCCTAAAAGCTTAAACCTGGGCCGAAGTCACGAAACCACCGCCTGAGGCCAGCTGTTGATCTGATATGCACAGGCGGCATCATTTGACAGAAATATGTTATCGTCCAATAGTGGGTAATTCTTTCCATCCTTTCCATCCATCAGTCAATCCATCCCGTTATCATTATGAGCCCATCTGTATGTTCGCATGCATCAATGCAGATCATGCAGATATGAGAGGTCAAACAAGTCATTTGTCAAGATTGAGTAACTCATGTGTCATGGGTTGCATGTGCGCTGCCGCACGCAGTTTCGTTGTCCAAACCGCCAAACCAAGATTGTAATGTTATTCGTCAAATAACCGCCCTGGAGGGAATTATGCATGTTTGTCTTATCGTGAATAATGACACCCTCGACCTCGAGTGTTATGGGTTTCCGAGAAATGTCCTGGTTTCTCACAGTTTTACGTCACAGGTCGCATTTATGCATGCAATTTTCGGATGAGCAAACTGCCCGCCTCAAATGCAAAAAAAACAAAAAACCGCACGATAAACGTTTTTCGTTGTTTTTGTTGTTTATACAAATGCATGTGGCACCAAGTTTATAAATATTTATGGAAAACGTTGTGCGCATAGGTATAGGTATCAAATGTCACAGACTGACAACATAAGCGAATAGGCTGTTTTTGCCAGTCATTGCGTCTGTTTTTTTGAGTGATTCACTAGTTTTGACTTGGTGCGCTCGTCGCTTTATTCAACACTTCAGTTTCGCGAACACTTTTCTGCGAATTTTTTTTTCCAGAAATCTCAGCCGACTGACCAGGTTCGAAAAAAACTATGTCGCGCGCCATGTTTTTACTGATGGTACCCTTGTTGGGCCTAAGCCTGGTGCTAGCCGATTATCCGCACAAGCATTTCACCCAATACCAAGAGGATCCCCGTAACTACAGCGAGCCGGGTCTGAAAGTACGTCTGACGGCGCGGGGTCTCGACTACGCCAGTGCGCTCGGGGCGCATATTCTCGAAGAACAGGTCAAACAGATCAAATTTCCGAAAGTTCGCGCCAAAATCAACGATGGCCCCGGACACGGCGAGCTGACGCTGAGCAACATCAACATTCAAACATTCGAATCACCAACGTTTCACTACGATCTCATCCCGACCGATACGTTTGTCTGGAAGGTCGGGTGATGTTTCAGTATTTTTGTGAAGTTGGTTTGAACACTTGCGTAAACTTGGTTGATGTTGATCACAGAATGGAATGGAAAACAGGGACAGCTTGCTTGGTTAGCATGCCCATGTACTAATACACTATCCAGTTAAAGCTGTCCTTATATTCGTTGACTACAAATTATGGTCGTGTTCCAATTCTGTACTCGCCGCAAAGCGGTGCACTCAGGTAATCGTCAGTTAAGTAGCACTGCAACGACAAGCATACCCACGGTTTGTGGATGACGGTTCATTTGGGCAATCCTATTGTCGTTGACGCGTTCCTTAAAGCGGGAAACCGTATATCTCATGCTTGCTTTTTTACTATGCAGTTAGACTGTTTATGTCCAACGGTCACAAAAACAACGATCAAACGAGATAAACCACGTTAAAACCGTCAGAATTTATGTTTGAAAAGTTGCTTTCAGGAACAAACGCGAGCTTGTGCCGACTTACGCTCACCCTTTTGATCATGAAAGGCAGTGAGACTGAGACAAGAACCAGCTCGTTGACAGATGAAACCTTTGTGAAACATTTCACACGTGGCTGTTGGTTGACGAGCTGGTTGAATTCCCCACTAAATGTTCTGCTGTTGCCTGATCAAAAGGGGGAACGTAAGTCGGCACAAGCTCGAGTTTGTTCCCTCCCGAAAGCAAATTTTAAAAAATTAACTCTCACAATTTAAACGCATTTCATTTTGTTTGAACGATGTTTTTGTGATCACTCATCGTATTAGTCACATTTTATTGCGAAAGGCCGGATTCTGAGAGCATGCGATATCCGGTTGCCCGGTTTAAAGAATTGTAGTTTTAATCGTGTACCGCGTGTGGGATCTCCTGCGCTTATTCTCGCGTCGACAATGATTGTCTACGACCTACGTCGACTACATTAGAATTAGCCATATTCTATCAAGTTGTCAGTCAGTCGATGGGCATGATAACGAGGCTGCTTCTGTCAACTGAGTGTCAAAATCGGCTCTGTGTTTGTGCAGGCCAAAGGCGGTCACATCCAAGTTCGCGGCGATTGGTCGGCCTGGTACAAAATGCTGGTCAAACTGCAAACGCACGGTTACGTGATCACATCTGCATCAGACGTTGACGTGTTCATCAATGCAACCGTGCACGTCAACAATGCGAGCATGCCGGAGTTCAGAGTGCTCGCTTGTGGCGTTAAGCTCGGGCAAGTGCAGGTGTGTGAAACATCAAGTATAGCAAATTTAAAACCAAACACCGCGACGACTGCGACGATTGCACGACGGCGAGGCAGAGACAAAATTTGTACAGATTTGTGCGATGCACCGATTTCGATCAGTGTGAGGGTTGTGCAAGAAGCGGTACTCGTATATTGCGCTTTCGAATTTTACACAACTCCAAGTTTGTCAGATTGGCCGAATTCACAAGGCGCATTTGTGGACCAGAAACTAGCTGACGCGCGGATTCTCTTCATTTTTTGTCAACGCAGAAGCAGCGCAACGTGAGATATCCGTTTAACCTGCGGAGACCTCATAAAATGACGTCCAGCCAGCTGCATAACACCCAAAATACGTGTTGCGTTTATCATTCTTGCAACCTTGCTGGCTGATGTTCCATTTTATCACTTTCTTCAGGTGAAAATCGGCGGCGGCCTAGTGCCATCAATTGTGAACATGTTTCGATCGCAAATCGCCGCCAAACTGAAAGAATTGGTTGAGGAGAAATTGTGCGATCAGGTCACGAACGTGTTGGTTGAGTTTGCGAATAAGAAGATACTGCAACTGCCGAAAGTGATACCGCTAGACGACAACTTCTATTTGAATTACGCCATGACCTCGAATCCGCTCATCACCAATGAGTACATCGAGAGCAACTTGTATGCGGAGGTGACGTATAATGGTGAGGTCCATCATCACAGTTGTTTCTGTTTACATTCAAGCTGTTGGATTAGATTACGTGTAGGTTATGTGAATAGGCATTACCTTCGAGCCAATATACATAGGTATACCTTATTATGAAGATGCACATTATGTACCGAAGTGACGGCTTTCACTGAACGAAATATTCACCCAATGCTAATAAAGGGAACGTATTCGGGGCCAAAGTGTCGTTCACAATGTGGAGGCTCCTTTTACAGTGTTTTCCCCACATGATCTGCAACCACAAACTCAAATGACTTGCAGGCGAAACGACGCCCCTCGAGCCAACGCCTCTCCCTGATGTCCCCACGAGTGTGAATGCATCACGAATGATCTACGTCTGGGGATCTGACTTCATTCTGAATTCCTTCATGTATTCGGCACACAAACACGACATGATGCGATATGCGCTCACGAAAGATGACAAGAAGATGGCCAGCTATCTGAAGACCAGCTGCTTCCTCACCTGCATTGGGTTGGTGCTTACACTAGGTTTTTACGTAATGAGCACTGATGATGACCTGGTGCACCGTTCGTCCCTGCGGTGAGGACAGCAAACACTGAATACTCATTCGAACTTCAAGATCGTTAGATCAACTTTTTCCAGATTTGTCATCCCGGAAATCGGTCAGAAGTACCCGGATCGTTTCGTCGATGTCGTTTTGCAGACTGCACAACCGCCTGAGGTAAGTTGGGCAGCCAACAATTGCGTGCATGGATAAAAAACTTCGCGATCTACTGTAGTTCTGCGCCCTGTACAAGTTTTCAGCGATATCAAACTTGGTGATCTGATCATGCCTGCCATTTTTGCATTGTAACATTGTGACACTGAGAAATTTAGTGACGCCACTAATTTCGACCAGCTTGAAAGTTGTTCCCACAGACGTAAAGATGAACAACTTTCAGGGGCTCCAAGAAGTCTCTCACAAACTAATATACTTGATGTCAAAAAACGCACCTGACAAAGACAGGTCGGACCCGATCCAATCCCCTAGATTGATATCACTCATTGTGAAATTGCACCCAATCCAAACTTGCCAGGTCATCATCACCCCGAATGACGCCATCATGAACGCAACAGTTCTGGCCGATTTGTTCATCAATCCATGGAACATCACCCAAACGCATTTGGTGCGTCTGCAGGTGGACTTTGTCGGCAACGTGGACTTGACAATGAAAGGACGCAGCTTGGTCGGCAACTTCACCATTGACAAGATGACATACTCGGTTAGTATACTGGGCTTAGAATTGAGTTATTTGGAGTTGAGTTTGTTCAAAAGTTTGTAGCGTGTTGCAAAATTAGATTTCCTCTACCATGCCTGTACTCCAAACTCAACCGCTGCTGTCCTACTACAAAGAGGGATGAACGCTCCTGTTGACAGCTGGCTTGAAAAATGTTTCGCGGTTGGCATAAACATAAACAAAAAGAATGAACAAAATAATCATCACATACAATAGGAACCACTTGCCAAAATCCATCAAATGAAAAAACAGTCACACAACCGAACAAAATTTGCAATATATAGGCAAACCACGCCAACACGAGCCCGATTTCGCAGCTGGCAGAATAGTGAAACATTCGTACATGGCTGCTGATTTGGGAAATGTTACACGTTGAAGAATACAAAGTGGAGCATGATGATTTTCCCTTTCTATTCGTTTTGAATACACACCACCTTCGAAATCGGGCTCGTGTTGGTGTAGTTTGCCTTTACATACCACCTGCATTTCTGACTCTGCAAGCACCTCGCTATGAAACTTTGATTAACGTTGGCATAATTATTTATATTGGACTGCCTCGTCGCTGTTTCCAGGTGCGTCAATCCTGGGTTGGTCCCGTGTCACCGGATGCGCTTGGTCTTATTGAGGACATGACCCGTCCCTTCCTCGAGACGATCATCAATGACAAATTGGGCAAGGGACTGCCCATACCGACAGTGAAGGACATCAGGCTGGTCCGACCCGAACTGAAATTTTTGCATCGCACCCTACAAGTCGACACCAACTTTGCGTTCAAGGACATTTTTGCTTATCGGGTCTTGGGAGATGATTAGGGATTGAGACATCAGTGTGGTTTACATGAACTTTATCGTCACAAATTCTGAATATTAGTGCCCAACACATAAAGCACGTGATTGCTGACACGAAGATTTTCGAGACGGGTAGGGATTTCGACAAACTTTGTGGCGCAACACCCAGGGGCTGTAAACTCTGCGGGCTGGTTCTGGTGTGCTTTCGGTTCGGCATCAATATTCCGAATTTAAGCTGCGTTTGATTATTACTATATTTGTCATAGGGTGATATTTTCGAAACGGTGTAAAGGTCAGTTGGGTGTAAAGGTCGATGGAAAGCTCGGTCGACAGCTCAGATTGATAGACCTCGGTGTAAACCTGAAACATTCCACGTTAATAACAGACAATGTTTCACGTTTACACCGAGCTACACCGACCGAGCTTTCGACCGAACTTTACACCGACGTTTACGCCCAACTGACCTTAACACCGTTTCGAAAATTCCACCCATAACGGTCTCTCTTGCATTGAAAATTGCGTTGTCTGTCTGTCTGTCACACTTCCGGATATAAATTAGTTCCAGTGCGGGTTTGTTTCGGGACAAAAGTTGTCGCGTGTCACATCACAAGAAAAGTTGCTATGCGCTTGTTTTCATTATCAGAACACTTCAGATTTATATAGTATGGCATGTATTTGTTTTTTTGGCGTCATCTGACAGGATTTTCTTGGACAATTTGGACAATAGGGTTTTGAAATACGACTCATTGTGCCGTTTCTTATGATCTCTGTGGCCATATTGATGCATAACGGAGCACCTTCAGTGCAATGGTATACATACACACGTACCGTATGTGAAGATTAATTGATCGATGCCGTGCTAGCACAATAAAAATAACGAAGTTCCTTTCATTGCTATAAGAAATTTCCAAATTCGCTGCCGCACAGTAAAATATGCCACATAAAGGAAAACTACATCAACACGAGCCCGATTTCGGAGGTGCTAGATTAGTGAAACATTCATACGTGGCTGCTGATTTGGGAAACGTCACACGTTGTGGAATACAACGTGGTGCATGAGGATTTCTCTTTCTTTTCGTTTTGCTGGTGCACCAACTCCGAAATCGGGCTCGTGTTGGCGTAGTTTGCCTTTACATAGTTAATGTCAAGTTATAAGCCCTAACGCTAACCATGCGCGGTTCTGATGAAACATTGCGCGCAGCTGCCTGTGGGTGGCTTGTCCAAATGTTTCGCAAGTTGATTTTCGGGTTTAGAACCTGACATTAACTATAGGGCGTACTTTACTGTGCGGCAGCGAATTTGGAAATTTACTATACACGTTTTATTCTTGAACAAGCTGTCACACACACACGCTCAAAATGTTGCAATGCAAAATACCACTAAACCTTATCCGGAATAAAAGCTGCTGCAACAGTGTGCCGTTCTCACATCGAAAAAATAATTTTCAGAGCAAAAAGTTGAAAATGCGTTCGCGCACTGGCGGTTCGCACTTGTTTTTTTTGTTCGCCGGGGAATAAGCCTCATTTATCTTGCGCGTGACAGGAGATTTCCATGGCAAGACT
Organism: Rhynchonema sp. JSB1_4; assembly: GCA_030248065.1. Classification (NCBI taxonomy): domain Eukaryota; kingdom Metazoa; phylum Nematoda; class Chromadorea; order Monhysterida; family Xyalidae; genus Rhynchonema; species Rhynchonema sp. JSB1_4. The sequence continues at coordinate 30,215 of JASAMV010003313.1, forward strand.
TTTTGGAACTGTTGTTGCTTTTCATATATATTGATTTTGACTTTTGTCGTTGTAACATTGGACGTATTTGGCTCTTCGCCTCAAATGCAGCTCAAATCCTGGGCCAGCAGCGTAAACAATTTGTATTTTTGGCCTTCTGCGATGGTTAGAACATTAATGCGCTAATGTATAAATGTATTTTTAGCCAGAATGTTGCGAAAAGAGCCCACCCTTGTCAGTCACAAGATTTTGCCCCTTTAATTAGCCCAATTTTGCACGTTTTAGAATGATTGAAACTTCTATTTCTGGCTGTGATTACGTCATTGGCCTCGTTTCGCTCGACAGGCGGTCACAGGGCTCTTCTGGAGTCAAGTCGCTAGCCCGGCCGCATATGCTAAATTTGAGCGTTTTGCGTTTTCCGCGCTGCGCCAGCACGCGTTTTTATGGCGACGGTTTATGTTATCTACCGCTTGGAATCTTGTCAGGTAGAAAGACGTGACCCATCTTGTTGACTACCGTAAAGATTTCAATTAATCATCCTGATCGTAAACAAGTTCATCAACGATGCAACGTATTCTGCTGGAGAACTTTGTCTACATACAGTATATCAAATTTTCCAGGACTTTCTCGCCCACGCAGTTATTGCGATTACTGTAGGTGGCACTACTCAATGTGGGCACGGGAAGACTTGACGATAAGTAGAAACATTTCCGCTCAAAGCCCCCAGGAATCACACCTTTTATAGTCACAATCGTTTCTGGGTTTCTGGGTTTGGGGTGCAGAATCAGTCCCTAATCACTTGGTCCAGAAATTATCAAACTTGTGACCATAAGCCGAAACACCTTTTTGCCCCATCCGGGGCGTCAGTCAATTTACAGTCGCACCCACTTGGCTGAAACATTGAACCATGAATGTGTTCCCAACATGCTGTGTGCACCGCCACTCTTGCCGGGACCCGTGTTGACCCGGTACAGTGGGGCTGTGGTGACAATGTTGAACTGAATATTCAGTTTGGCGCTCTTGCCAAAGCACAAGGTGCTGCCACACTGGCTCGCCACAAACATTTATACGGTGGCCCGATAGTTTTTCCCGTCGTTACAGTTTGACTTCACATTCCTGCCACAAATGGCATGTTGGTATAGCTAGAGTTCAGATTTAGTGTTCCGGTACGCGGAAAGGCACTCCTGGACCACGCTGTGTCCGATCAGCAACGCCATAAACACAAACACAAAGGGCCTCTGAAACCGAACGCGCGCGTGCGCAACTTGGCCTTTTTGCTTTCTCTTTTTTCCACTGGGCGCATCCTATTTTGTTTTTGTTCGTGCGTTTGGCACCCGGCGCGGTTGGTTTGCGCTGTGTGTCAAGAAAGATATAATCAAGTAACAGCAGTTTGCTTGCGACGCCAGCTTCGCTCTGTTTTGTCTGCTTTACTGGTTTTCAATAAGCACCTGTGTGTGTATTAGTTCACAGTGCTTGACCCAAATGCGTGACACTCTCAAAGCAACGACATGTTTGGCATCTCATTTCCAAGCGCCAAACAACAGAATCTGGCCACAAAGGATAAGTTCCGAATGCGCACTGTTTCCATTATGACGCACATTGTCATCAAGTGAAGGCCGGAACTTCAGTTTGGCACTCTATGTGTAGCTATGTATATATGTGTGGTTTTGATTCAATTTTGTTCCTCCAATGTGACAGATTTTTTGTTCTTTTTTGCCCGGCTGCCAATGCTTCGTTTGGTCAGATATGCACGGTTGTGCAGTTTTATCTATTGAACTTGTGCATGTGTGTATAAAGCCGGAGCTTGCTAACACTTGAGGTACTTTTATACAGATCTTTCAGTTCCTGCTCCATCCGATTATAGCCCACACATCCAAGGTTAATAGTAATAATTAGGACATCATTTTGACCAGCATGCAACAAACAACCTGTCATCTTGCATTCGTAATTGGTGCTCTTTGAATTTTTGCAACCATTATGCAAACTGCGTGTATGGCTCGGCGCAATAATTTTTTGAGACCGTGCGTCATTCCATGTGCAGAGCCGAACTCGTATTTCACAAAACTATACGAAGTCGCACATAAAATGTCAAACTCATTAATCTGTTTGGTCTGCGCGCAGAGTATGATTGCGTCAAAATCCGTTTGGTACTTACTATCATGTCATTGATGACGTAGGCATAAAAAGTTGTAAGGGCTCCACCAGATCGACCCGAAACCCGAAACAAAAATTTTTTCTATGTCCATGTTTCAGGTTTCGGGTTTAAAAAAACCCGAAACACGAAGCATGATAATCGAAAATGTTTCGACAAACTGCATAAATTGTTCACGTCAGCTACAAGTGGCGGGTTATCATGCTTTGTGTTTCGGGTTTCGGGTTTTTTTTCAAAACCCGAAACTCGAAGCATGGACATAGAAAAAATTTTTGCTTCGGGTTTCGGGTCTATCTGGTGGAGCCCTAAAAAGTAAAAGGTTATACAAACATAAACAGTTTGGCCCTTAGGCGTGCGTGCTTGGCGTAATCTGACTGATTCTGTCTGGATCTGCGCCGACGTTGATACCGTGCTACGTAGTACTACGGTAATCGTTTTGTGGCACGTGGTGCCTGTCACATACGCGCACATGACTCGGGGTACATTTGGGCGGGGGCGGGCCCGATCAAAGGCCAGAAATCCCGAAATTACATAAACAGTCCTGATTGTTCAGTGAAGTTTGTTCACACGCGCAATCTTTAGAGTTTTTCCGGCAATGTCTGTTCCAGTAACGACGTTTACGTAGGCATTCAGAGCGAGACGTTCTGCTCCCAGTCGCATTCCCGAAATAAACATTTCCGTCTCCGCGTGTCGCTATGGGGAACAGTTTTGTCATTATTATTTCGAACAGCGAATGTTCCTCGTAAACAGCAAGGAAATTGGTGGATGTACAGTATGTATGTATGTATATGAAGCATTTCAGTTCCTGTTTCGGTTCTCAGATAAGAAAAACTAACTCCGAATCAAAGAAATTCCCTCCAAAAATGGACCAAGTCCGTCGTTCGTTCTACGAAACGCGCGAGATCGTCAACCACTGGATTTTCCCGATTCAATTCGTGTTCGGTGTATCAGGCAACATTCTAATCCTAATCGTTTTGTTGTCGACGAAAATGCGCAAAAAGGCCAGCAACAAGCTTCTGGCCGCAATGGCTGTGGCGGACCTGCTGTTTCTGTGCTCCATGGCACCACTGGCGCTGCATAGACACGAAATATTCGGATGGCATAATCGGTTGGTGGGGTATAAAAATTTTCATAATTTTGAATGTTTTTCTAACAAAATTTCTTTTGATAAAAATCGAGTTTCAGACACGATTTCAAGCGTAACTTTGAGCATCACGTGATGGGACTGGTGAACTGGTTCTCGATGGCGTCCAGCTGGTTGGCTTCTTGTTTGAAACATCGCCTGATTATGCGCACGGCACTAATATTTTCATCACCATCATATGTAAATGTCTCAACGCAGGATGGTGATCGCGGTGTGTCTATCGCGTCTGCTGGCCATTTGGCAACCCCTCCACGTGCGTCAATTCTGGACACCATTGCGAGTCGCGACCATGATCGGCACCGTATACCTCACATCGTTTGTGTTGACCTTCAATTTTCACATCGAGCGCGAAATTCGTCCATTGGACAATTCGAATTTGAATTCCACCACCACGACGACGACGACGACCGCGGCGTCGCTGATTGGCGGAAGCGTTGACCAATCAACGTACGCGACGACGACCATGCCGCCGACGACCAAGGCCGATTTCAAGATTCACTTGAAATGGCCTAGGTTCACAAACGGCATGAAGGCCGTCTCGATGGTGTTTCAGGTGTGTTCATATTGGTGATAATTGAGGCTGATTCTATTGTCGTCAACTCAAGTCGTTGGTACACATAGAAGAAATAGCGCATGGCAGGCGTCAACAGCGTATGTCTACTATTTGCGTCGACGACATTGAAATTGGTCGAAAATGAATAAAAGTTTGTATATCGTTAACAAATTATGTTTTTTTGCTTTCTTCAGGTGCTGCTGCCTCTCACGCTTTTGTTGATCGTGAATTCGACTTTGGTCTGCCTGCTTCGACAACAACGAGTTTGGTTCAGACGTCACTATGGTTTGTCGATTAGCAGCGGGGGAGGACACACCGGTGGGCCCTTCTAAATTTAATCTGGATAGTTTAAAGACTTTTTCAAAAAATTCAAATATCGTTTTTGTATTCAGAAACCACCATCCAACTGAAAGAGCCGACAGCGGTCTACGCTGCAGTTCCATTGCCAGCACCCGAGCCCGAATTGTTGGATGAAATTGTCCAAGACGATATTGACCAGTTAGTATGGTAGCTGCACATTTAAAAAAAAATTAAATTTCATAAATCTGCAAAGAACATAATTTTAAAAATTTTGAATTTCAGCTACCACGAGCTGCTGTTGGCGTCAGCCCGTCAGCAAGGACGTCAGGCGTCGTGCATAACGAATGTGAGCACCAATGTTGAGACCAACAACATGGCAAGACTGAAGGAGGAACGACGCATTGCGTTGCTGGAAATTGTGGGTGAAGTTTCATTCAGAATCCCTTTTGGTTCTGACGATGATCTGGGGCATCGCTCATCAAACTTTTTGTCTTGAGTGTGTGGATCGGAATTCTTGAATGCATCAGCGCACATTTTGATGTTTCAACAACGCGACTGGCTAAGCAAATGAAACATTAGTTTGGCGCAGGTAATCGCCATGTGCTACATCTTCACGCACTTGCCCTCCGCCGCGTTGCAGCTTGTGTTCTTCTGTTGTTACACGTGCGGCTCGAACCCTTCAATGGCTTGGACTCTTCATCGTTATGGTTCGGTTTGAAAAAAGTTTGAAATCGCTTTCGACCAGTCCTGAAAATGATTATTTGAATTTCTCATCCCGAAAGCTTGTCCCTGATTTTGCAGGCATCATCAGTAACTGTCTGGTTGTGAGCGGCAAAACCGTGAATTTCCTGCTGTTCTGCGTGATTTCGCACAATTTCCGCATGCATCTGGCTGAAATGTGGCTGGGCGCGCGCAATCGACTAAGTTCGGCGGCACAAACGACCTGCGGAAAATTTAGTAACTCTTCTTGAATGCAAATGTTTTTGTAAATAATGAATAGTTGTATTTTGTTGCTTTAAACAAATACTAGGTATGTATTTCGTCTGTTCTGTTTGTGTATTCGTATGTGATCTCATCCTTTCTAGTCCATATCCACATTCAAAATATACATATCAATCAGTCCAGTCCAATGCATCGTGAAACTGTGTTGTTCGTTCAGTGTTCGCTTAAAAGCCTGGTTTGTCACAGATTTGGGGTGTATTAGCTTGGAACAAGCATGTTTTTTGATTTTGCGCGCCTATTTTATGGCATAAAATTTTATCTTTACGATCTTTGATTTCACTGTGGTGTGGTGATGTTGCCTTTGACATCTGCACGCGACGAACTGACGAATGAGACCTGATGGTATGTATAGTCCAACCACGCTCAAACGACTCTTAAACCGCCTGCCAAATTCAAAAATCGCGACACGGTTCCAAACAAAAAAAAAAAAGGGAAAAAAAACCCACCCCACACAACCACCAAAAAAGAAAAAACAGGAGAGAAAAAACCACCTTCTCTCCACACAAACACAAATACATGTGTTTTACGTGCATCGCAACACGTGACGAAGCTGTAGTGGTGCCCTTTTTAGTGCAAAATATATTATCATACATATAAATGCCAAAATGAGGCAAATTTTTGAAACAAACCAATGAGATTAAAATGTAAGTGTCTGGACAGCAGGTACTACAAGTCTGGGAGACCGCGACAGGCATCGAGGTACGGTACTGTTCGGACAGACTCGTTGTAGAAACGCGAACATACAGCTGCAGATGTGTTTGGAACAGACTCGACTTTCTACGTTGGTTTGCCTGAAAGCAAAAATCAAGCGGCTCAATGTTTCCCTGTTCCAGTGTCACAGTTCATGTTTCTAAACTGAGAATGAAAGTAGGTATACCAGATTTGTGAAGAAACTAACGAGCATTCAGCATTCCGGTTGATTTTCTCCTGCACACACACGTGGTATCGGTGGTTGAGCGCACAGCTAGAGGAATCAAAATCGGTGTCAGCCTTGACGATTTGATTGACACAACAAACCAATCGCATCAACAGGTCTTTCAAGCCTGATACGATCTCTCAGTTCCTATAGACCAGACTAATTAAGTTTTATTGTGCAACGATTTACCACCAATATTTTATTTGTAAAAATGTCGACGTTTCGGGACCGACAGGGCTTGGTTTATGCAAACTACAGTTGTCGTTCGCGTTCCTGGTGCACCGTTTGTCGAAACGGCAGTAGAAACGGACAAGAGAAACAGACAGTAACACGCTATGGTATGATTGTTCTTTTCAGTAACCAAAGATGACGGGTCCCTCGATCATAGGTACCACTACGCCAGAGTGGGCTGCACTTCGCATAAAATACGGTATGGAATACAAAGGTATACCTGCCCGGCAGCGGTCGTATCTGTGCCCTTGGTGTGCAGAGCTCTTCAGCTCTCCGTCTGTTCTCCCAGACACACTTCGAGTCTTCGCGAAATCCGGCGCGAGATTTGAAATTGCCGCTCGAGCGGTGATTGGTCAGCGCGTCCAACGTGCTAATCTTGGTCGCCGTCACTGCCGCACTGCTGCTGTTGTTGTGACCGGTTGATGTTTCATTATTGTTCGTGTTCCGCTTGCGTCGATAACCGATTATTTCCGGTGCCACGTTATTTGAAAACTCCTGTCGGTCATTTTGTTTCCCCTCTGACGAGTCCTGACGCACCATCAGGTCGCCGAGTGACAAATGGAAGAATCCACCATTTTCTGGATGAAAAATGGTATTTTGCACGAAGTTATTTTACATGACAGAAAAAAAACAGTCACCAATTTTCGATCGTAACCGATGTATCTGTCGTTTGTGTCGGGCCGAAGCGAACGGTACGTGAGCCAATGCGGGCCTGTCCGGTAGATTGGACGAGTCGCAACTGTGGTTGCAGGTAGAGTGAGATCCATACGTTTATGTTGGGTAAATGACCGACACTCTTTTTATTTTGATCTCAGGCCTACAAAGAAAATATCGAAAACGAGCTAAAGCCAAACCCGCACAAAGAACACACTATTTCTCGCACAGCTGATGCGCCACCTCGCGACATCGCTGCAGCGTAGCCACTGACCGTTTGCATTCCAGCTCCTGAAAGAGAGCGAATATCTCGGTTTGACTCAAAAGTCTAAATTTTGAAAGAAAAGTTCGGTAACCGGTGAAAGCCAACTAACCGAAGCGCGGGCCACAAGAACGGTGCAAGCAACTGCACCGATGCAGAAAGCTGAGATCAGCATAATAGTTGAATGTTGTTGCCAAATGTGTAATTGCACAAAAAATTCAATTCTTGTTGATTAGATTTTATTTACATCGTGACAAGACACGCTTATGTGGCGAAGTATGCGGGTATTTTGATGTGACGAATGCTTTTCGAGTCGGCATTCACGAAAGTTGCTCCGCTCACGTTTTTGAAAATTGCGCGCGTGCGTGCGCTGACAAACGTATTCTACATGCAGATGTTATCATGGCGATTATTCACGCAATCAATTTGCGCGTATCACTGCAGCGCAATGTGAAGTCAAAGTGCAATTCAACAAGTTTCCGCCCTCGCGAATGTGCTTCAGCATCATTCTTTGGGTATGTCATTTTGCTGTTGCTGCAGAGTGCAGTGCACTGCTTTCAGTTATGGATGAAAAGAAAAATTCTATCGTTCTGCCCTACGTATAGCGCGAACGTTTCACAACGTGCAACAATTGTATGATTTTATTTTCGTACCGACACTCAGTTATCACGCACGAGAACAAAAATGGTATAAAATACATAAACAACTTCTTCCTCACATAAAGTTATGTGCTCTTAGATTCTTATGCTTAACAGAAGCAGGGGCAGCATAAATATTCAAAGAATTCTGATCCGATCCCTCTCTGAATACGCCTTCATGGAAATATGTATTTCGAATGGGAGTATAACTCATCTTGCAGACAGGGGCTTCAGTCATGAAAATAGGGAGCTTAATCGGAATTCCCACAAGCTGCTCATTGAAAATTAACCTGGTTTTTCTCATTCTATCACAGAAAATCACAACAGCGTCAAGATAAAAACAAGAGTAATAGAGGCAATGAGTAAGCACGCGTATTCAGTGGCATTATAAACTCCTACAGGGTGTAAACAAGAATAAAATATTTCTTGATGTAAAAACACCGTTTCCGAGCTATGTATTCCAACAATAAATATGGTCTGTATGCAACAGTAAAAAGCACGCTTTCATCAGTGAACCATCAGTCAAAAAAAAGGAAGCGGGAAGTAAAATCTACAAAAAACAAAAAAGTGAGCAATAAACAATCGAGATGAGCCAGATTATAAACGAATGTGGGTCTCCTCTTTGAATAAACCGGGTGCAGTGAGTTAGCGAACACACCCTCGAGTAAACAAACTATGTCAACACGGGATTTCAAGCAGATAACCAGAGAAATCTGACCCACAAAAAAACTTAGAACACCGAACTGGACGCAAGCAAGTGTCACGCAGTTGGATTCTACAGGGCTATGATTTCAGGGGACCCAAGATCACTGCGCTCGTTGCTGAATGAACTTGCTTGCAACTGTGCTCCACTTCCATTACAATACAATATGTGTTGATTACATATCCATCTGAATTCTTAGTTCTTGTTCTAGGAGTCCTGTTTTTCACGATATGACAACGGCCATTTGTAGATCCATTGCTCGCCGTCCTCGCGGAAATACTGCAAAATAACAAGGTTTAATTAAATTTTAATAAAAAAAAGAAAATAGACGGACTGCTCACCCCTGTGTTCCATTTCTGCTGCAATTTGGCACGATATTTGTGCTCGAGACGTTGACGCTGTTCCAGCCAGTGCTTGCCTGAATTATCAAGGCGACCGTGATCCAAAAATTAAAAGAAAAAGACAAACTATTAACCTGCCGAAGCTGCATGAATATCGTTGTGCTTTAGCGCTTGCGTCACGTGTCGCCATAAACTGAAACACATCGTTTTTTTTAGAAAAAGATATTTTTCAAAAAAATTCCCAACTCCAACGAAAATGACAGACGCACTTTCTCGATTCGAACGGTCCCTGGTCGCGCACTGGTCGACACTGTTTGCGGCAAATGTCCAATCGGGCAACGTTCAGAAACGGTTTCTCCTCCTACAACAGGGATACTTGATCGAAATTGGGAACAATGAATCACGATACATAGTCAGTCAGTTCTATTTGCCATTATTTTGAAATCCAAGGTAATAAGAAGTGATAAAAAAAGAACTGCGTTGAAAAGCGGAGAAGCCAGCGCGCGAAACACCAAGCAAATGAATGTTTTCCTCATCGTGCGCTGGTTGGTCAGGTGATGTTTCATGAGTTTTTATTTCGATTTGCCAAATCCAACCAAACAGCACGAATGCATACCTGTTTCTCAAACTTGTACGTCATCTGTCCATTCCACTCTCCCTTGATGGTCATGAACGGTTTGGTCTGATTTGGTCGCAACAGCTCACCGCTGATCAGATTCGTTTTGCCGCCATAGAAAGGCTGAAAAAAAACGAGGCGCTTTCTTGGCTGATAATCTTAAAAAATAAATGAATAGAAACTTTTGTGTGCTGTAGTATGAGCAGTTTGTGACGTTTTAAAAGTGCAATGAGAACATCCTGCCGCACAACTCCTTTTTTCGGGGTGGGGGGACACGCGGCCATCTGGTGCATTTACACCGACGATGCCCGTCCGACAAACACAAACGATGAAATGGGCAAAACACCTTGTTATACTTACGTATGTCGACACAAACAAGTCGATTTCAATGTAACATCGATTAAGAGAGAAAAACGAAATCAAACACCAACCTTTGTGTGAAACTGTATGGTGGCACTGTAGCCAGTCTTCTCACAGTTCAGATGCACTTTACCGCCCAGCTCAACCCAAGGCACCGTCAGTATTGATCTGCACAAAAGGCCAGACGTGTTAAAAATTCCCATTTTCTGTCCAAAGAGCAAAAAAACGAAATTGGTATAATACACCATGGTTCATCGTTTGGCTGACCATCAAAAAAAACAGGCCTAGGAAAACCAAAATGAGTGTACAAGCACAACAAAACGATCCCGGACCTTCCATAGCCGGACGGGAATGTGGCCACATAATGCTCGTCATGCGCTAATAGACTGATGCAGCCCTGGCCCACCATGTGGACGCCGATTGAAAGACCGAGGAATTTGGATTTGGTCCAAATGTGCGCCGCGCACTGCATTCGCTTCGACGGGTGTTCGGCGTAGAAGGCTGATACTGCAATTTGGTATTGGCGTTGAAACATCACCTGGCCCAGCGTGTGTGACGAGCACGGTGTTGGTCCCTTGTGGTTTGTTCGAGAACTACGAGCAATTGTTATCAGCAAAATGAAACTTGATTTTTGGTTCGGGATGGGTCAGTTTGGTCCAGTGCTGTGGCCTGTGGTTACTATGGCGGGGCGGACTTTGCACCCTGAAGCCAAAATAAGACCACATATCAATTAGCCGATCTACTGAATGACAGTAAACTCGACCAGCGTGGCTGTTGTGGTTTGATTGGGAACCACCTTCATGCTGATTCAAATTAGTCATCAGCATTAGTCATCAACTGTTACGCCGATCGTACGTGTGCAAATCTTGATCGCTCACCATATCAACCATCAATTGTGACACCAATAAACACACAGTCTCTCTCGCAATCAGCCGAATAAGCACAGATGTTTCACCAACTTGGCGGATGATGCGACACTTGTTCGGCGATGAATGTCAGTTGATCGTCGGTAGCACCAGCGAACGGCAGCTGCCGGGAATGCACCTGATCGGACATCACGCTGGTCGTGTCATTCGATGTGGTCGTCATGTCCATCGATGCTCTGATAATAAAAGCGGCTGTATCTTGGAGGCAATATTTTCTGATCAAGCTCAGGCCAATGTCAACATAACGTCGTAATGATGGGCATGATAGCAAACGGGTTCCCGTGACTGCCCAACCCGACGGCCGGCATGCACTTTGTTGGCAAGGTGACCACGCAGGGATGGGTTCGGCAGGAAATCTAATTGTGCTAGATCTTTGGATTTCGGCGTTTACGTGATTTCAGCGGCCCACGTGAAAGTTCACACGAGCAGAAACAATGAAATCGCAAGCCAGGACACAACCGATTTTGCCGCGAAACTCAACGAAATTCGTCATGACATTGCTACAAAAGTGAATACCACCCACACTGAAGTCAGGTATGGGAAACGCACAGGAGCTTGATCATTCTAATAGAACCTGAAAAAAGATAACAACACAAACACACTTTGACGGCGACGCTTTCATATTCGGCACGTCCCAGTAGCACCTGAATGTTTCGCCCAATATCGGGTTGTACGGTTTCTTCGCCACCGCGCTGCGGCGACCGGCGTGGAATGAGCTCATGTACCATCGAACGACTGCGATACAACGCTCCTCGGGCGTCGGCTTGTCAGTTATGCTGCAAGAACTGATGTTTCCATTTGAGGGGTTGAAAATGGTCGGCAAACTGTCGATGATACCATGCATAGTTGCTACTCTGTATGGTGGACATTCTTTTTTTTCTAACCGAAAATTGCAGCTCCCAATCATGGCGCTACAAATTTGGTGCAGAATTTTCAGCCAAATGAATAAACTACGCAAAAATTTTCGCCAAACCTGACAAACAGATCGGGATGCGCGAAAAAGTCGGCGTACATTTCGAGCAGCGAACGACGTTCGAGGATGAAAGTTGGCAGCGGGATTTTGGTGAGATCCATGCCGATACTGACTTGTGACAACAGGTGCATAATGACGCTGCCGTGCTCCTGCACGTTACCGACTGAAATGGTCGGGGATGGTCAGATTGGGTAAGAAATAGCGATTTAGTTTGGTATCAAAGTAAAAAAACGGGAAAAGTGAATAAAAACAGAGAGTTTGTTTTGGTATCACATCTTTGTGCCGGCCAGCGTGGCAAGTCAAGCGATAGACCGAAGGCTTTTTCAGTGTCAAACTTGGTGATCAGATTGGTCTATGCATACTGATCCCAACTATCGGTACACATACTGTACATATACATACATTGGTCCCAGACGGACAGGTTCCAAATTCGACCAACTCAAAATAACGAAACGCACGTTCGTCCTCCGCATCATCCTCATAAATGGCATCGAAATCCACATTTTCATCGCCAAAATCAGGCTCCGGCTCTAGATCGCCAGCGACCAGCGCCGCCACCGATGCACTGCCGGACGAATAATGCGCTGAAACAATAATGGATGGATTGGAGTTCAGCACATTAGCTCACATCCAGCAATTCACGTCAATCAATATGACATATACCCGTATCACTGGCCCCGGCGGCAGCAGCGCGCACGGCAAAGGACGATGTCGGCTTGATAGGTTGATTAGGGCTGTTCGTGATTAATTGATTGGCACCCATCGATAGCGACTCGATTGCTGTCGATTCACTGACCAATGAGACGTCGCTGCAAAAACAGTGCACCGGTGATGTTCAGCAATCGCTGGAAACAGTGTAGTGGCAGGCAAATGGTTGCAAGGTACCCTTGGGGGGATGGATCCAGATGGTTGCAAGGTACCCCCTACCCAGCCTCCAGAAGGTTGCAAGGTACCCCTGAGGTCCGAAAAAAGGGTGTTTTTTGCATGCATTATACTGCAAAATTGGCCGAAAAATAGGTACTTTTTTTAGCATTTTGGCCGAAAATTGGCCTAAAATAGCTATTATATGGAGTTTTGCGCGCTGAGCGCGCGATTTTTTGTGTTTTGAGGTCGAAAAACACCCATTTTTGCCTATGAAAACCATAAATTGATGGTTGCAAGGTACCTACCCTTCCCCCATCCCCCCGAGGGGTGGTTGCAACGTACCTACCCCTCAGGGAGGGGAATCCCCCATCCCCCGAGCCACTACACTGGCTGGAAACATTCACAACACTACCATTCACAGGTTTGATGAAGGCTCTTAACTTGTGATGCATAAGCTGGCAAGACACAGGAAGAATCATATGATGTGTTGCAAATGAGAAAGAAACACCGTCCAAACATCTGTCAGGCAACACGGACATAATTTGAAAATACGTTGACAGTATAACGTAAACACGACCGAGCATTGTAAACTGTGGCAACTTTGCGCTGTGTTTGGTGCAGCTGCACAAACGCACACACAAATGAAAGGACGCGTGCAGGAATAATTATGGGAAACACAACGGGCCAAGTTGTTGGATTCGATTCAATCGGATCAACAAACAGATCTGGCTCTATCAGAGTGGCTAAGCAGGTATGGCAGAGCGCAGATTTTCAGATACTTTTTTCACGATACCAAACAGCAAACACATGTATCATTGCACTTGGAACATTTTGAAAGAAAAACCTCGAGACAAACAATGGGCTAGAAGTTTCCATGGCGGCCAAATAATACTGACATTTCTATTCATTCGCACACTGCCGATGCGCAAACACTAACCATATAGATCACTGTGCTATCCCGGCTTTAGCGCTGTGGATGTGTCAGAGAAAACATGAATAAAATTTATGGGTTTCCATAACGAAACGGCCAGCGTGAATATAGAAAAGACTACGGAAGACGGCATGGATAAATTTAATAATTTTTTTTCATCCGGGGGCATCTCTCCGACCGGCTGGTTTAGTTCCCTGATGCAACGTCAGAAACGTACGCATTTACATGCCACACCTGGGTGCATTACGATCTGGTTATGCACACATGTGAAGAAATAGAAATGAACGACTTATGCATGTGCACGCACACGCGTTCGTAAGCTGAAAGATGCATTGGCTAGCTATTTTCTTGGAGTCAGCCATGGCAACTGACAAGCATCTCATTTTCTGCCACATCCATGCCGCCATAAAAAACGATCAGTGCACCCACGTTCGCCTGACCGGAAGTTGTCGCAAAGTTTCCAGAGGCACAAGACAGTCGAAATGATATTGGTGCAATGTCGTGAAAAAGGCCGCTTATAGCTGTTGTTGTCAGATATACAAACTAGATAGTCTCTGCTGACAAGACCAAAGAGCTAAATAGTTGAGGGCACTTTAGCGAATGTCGTTCAATACGACCGCTGGACGAAACATTTATGATGCGCGATTAGCCGCTCTGATTGAGCTTGAGCACTGGAGCTTACAGCAGCACGGCTCATTGAACAGGAAATAGATAGGCAATGTATGTGAGCCAGACAAGTAAAAAAACTAGGAGCACTTGGCTATTATCTGGCGTAGAGAAGAGACAAGGACAAGAGGTACCGAGACCGGCAGCACTCTCACTCAAGAGGAAACGAAGCGTGACAAGCGGCAAGCTTCACCGAACAGTACCCGAACGGCTAATTGAACTTGAAATAAATGGACATGGTCATATACCAGACAGCTCAAGAAACTAAGAGCAGCCGTAATCACCTGACGCACAGATCACACAAAATAGAGGCTATATCAACAATCGCTGGCAATGTCACTGACAACGACCAGCAACAAATTACGCAGAAGATAAAGCAACCCCTTGTCGCCTGACAAGCTCGACTTACTCTTCTTCCACATCGGCCGACAGAAATTGTTCCATTGCATCCTCAAATTCTTCGTCTTCGCTGCTTGAGAAGGACACCGGCGGTTCGACCGGATGTCGACTGATGGCCAGGGGCGGGGGCACTGCACTAGTTGGTGAGCCAAGTATGGAAGGCGGCACCATCTGGATCGGGGTAGTCGGTTTGTCACCCAATATTGACATCGGCATATTGCTGCTGCTGGATGAGGTTGCTTGGTCGACGGCGCGAAGCGACAGATCTTTGCACGCTGCAACTGTGATGAATACAGTTTATCCCGTTTATAGTGACTCTGAACCCTTCACAGAATATGCTAGCTGGGAGAATGTTTTTGATGGATACCCTGATTTCTAATCTTCCGTTCCCTTATGCTACTATTGTATATGATGAATATTTTTTAAATATACTTGATAGAGACCAAGGTGAGTGCCGCCCGACACTCACTATAAACAGGGTAGACTGTATTCACCACACGATGATAAATTACATCGACAAAAAATGAAAATAATGGAGTGACATAAATTAAAAAACCCAAAAAACTCATATCAGCACACCTTCAGCCAATTGAGCAGCAACAGCCGCAGCACCTTCCATTGTCTGTTTGGAATCGATCGCACCAGCGCCCGTGCCAGTGGCCACTCCATGACCAACAACTGGACACACTTGATTCTACAGTGGAAAAGGGATAATGTTTCACCAGAATTTGACAAAATCATTACTTTTTTGAAAGTTACCCAACGACGACGATCTGATAAAATAGTTTACAAATCTTCGAAGAGTGGGCAAGCCAACCTTTGCCATTTGCATGATCACAATCGCGTGTTTGACCGTGTCAAGCATGGCCTGAAACACAAACAGGCGGATTTCAGCTATTCATTGCTGCTCAAAAATGTGCACCTGCGCCCTATCTTCTTGGTGAGTCCACTCCCTAATTACAAAGAGTGTCACTTGGCTCACACACACAGTGTCGTTGCTATGGCAAGGCAAGGCACACAGCACATGCGAGCCTCCTCAGACTCCGAGTGTCAAACAATGACGTAATAAAACGGGAACGAATAGGCGACTGTATTGAACAGCATATTTGACGGTTTTCTATCGATCAGTCGCTCTGGTCATGTATCAGCTGAGAACATGTCAGCGAGTGGCAAATAATTTTGCGTGAAGTGTAGTGACGAGTTGGGTCATACTAAACCAAACGTCGAGCAAAGGTCGGGCGGCGGGTAGCCCCAGGGGCGCAAAGAGTGAAAGCAGGTTCCCTACTACATTTGCATTACGTATAATACTTAGCACTGTCACTCGTAAAGTAAGTGGATTATCTGGCGTCCGTGCGGGAAACACGCACAAACGCTACGCAAAAAACACTGTGCTTGCGTGCAGAAGCACCCATGTTTCTGCGCGCGGCTTCGAAATTCCCTTTCGACAGCATTAAATAAAAACAGCTGACACAGAGACAAAACCACGCTGGGAGAATTTACGCCGACTGATTTACACGTTCACTGGAAGGGACGCCGGACGGATTTCATTTCTAAATCCCAGCTTCAACATTTTTGGAATGTGAAAAAATTGGGGGCTTGTCGCACAAATGACGTCAACAACTAACGTTCGCAGACTCAATCATCGGCGAGTAGGTAGACTTGAGGTCGGGGGATGTCGCTGCCGCTGATTCTAATGCCTGGATACAAAACAAGTGAATTTTCTTGTCGTCACATAAATTTTGTTTAAGAATCATTCAAAACGCAGGCAAGAGCCAACTCTCTGACCTGAACTTGTTCAATGAGCAGCTGCAGATATTGATCGGCTTGCGAAAGACGACGGTCGAACTCGCGCACGCCCGACACACGTGACGCGGCCGGCGTTTGCAGTTTCTGTAAGATCAGCTAAATAAAGGTGATGTTGGAAATCAAGAAGGTGATTGAAAAAACCTGACAAATCTACTCACCTTCGCCCGTGGTTTGTAATAGCCCGAATGTTTGTGAATGACCAACTCCAGTGCGCGCAACCAGCGTTCGCGCTCATCCGCGTCACGGGCTTCAACAATCAACAGATTTTGTTTTCACGGTCTCAAACTTTTATAAACAAAAATTTCAAATGACTATTAGTATGTGAAGTGAAAAACGAGTAAGACCTTGAAAATGGAACGTCTTCGAATCGGTGGTCACCGTGAACGCACTGTCATCTTCGTCTTCAATCGCGATTATCGCGCCCTGAATTTCAAGTTCAGTTTGAAGATCTGTGTGACGGAGATTTATACAATAAGCTGTTTGAATATGAGGGTGCGCTTTGAGGGCACGGGGTGCAGATGACGCATGGTGGGGTTGCGGTTTCGACACCTAGACTACCACCACCTGGGTCTCGTCAGCTATGCGGACAGCCAGGGCTGGCCCCCAAAATCTGATGCACGCTAAAATCTAAACACCAAGTCCGTAAGCTGTTTGAATGTTTTTATTTCACTTAGAGACTAAATTTATCTCATTATTTTCTGCTGCTTTTCAGTTTCAGTGTGGTGCGCAGTTTCATCGCTTCCCTGTCATATCCAATCGGTATCTGACAAAATTGGTGACAAATATTTTTTCAATTTTAGGAAACAATCCGTAACTCTAGCGAGTGACTAAAAAACTTTTTTCGGAGCCCAGTAATTTTCGAAAATAAACCACCCGGAAAATTAACGGTAAGCTTTTTACCGATAAGTGTGGTTTTTGGTCTAAAATGGCGAAAAATTTTCTTGAGGATTAGAGGGCATTACCGATTAGAGCCCATGTTATGAAAGGTAATAAAATCGTGTTAAAAAGGACGATCCGAAAAAGACCCCTTTTCAAGGCTTGGCCATAAGTAAGGCAAAAATTGCTAAAAAAACGGGAGATTTTGGATCAGGAATTCCTCAGGTACTGGTAATTTATTAGGAAAAACGTTTTTTTTCGAAAATATAAATTACCGTAATTTTAGTCATATCTAAAACCCAAAAAATGTCATCTTAGAAATAATTTATATATTTGACTGCAAGCGTTTGTTATATTGCTTTTTTGTGTATTTCTTCGGTTTTGAACGTTTGCTTTCCCTGCAATATTATTGCACGACGATATATTATTTTACATAAATTTCGATCAAGACAGCGCGAGCGCATGTAAACGTACGTACAACTCGTATTTCAGAAAAAGCCTTTACAATTTTGCACAAACGCGTTTACACGATGAGAATGGGTAACTCTAGTCCAGTTTTATCCGCAGCTTTTTTCTGAAACTCTTGTGTCAACAGCAGACAGACACGTATGAATGCGTGCATTCTTCGCAGATTAGACTGGTAAAACAAAGCAATTTACAAGTTTCATGCATACTGTCTTTCGCGCAAAAAGATCATGCGCAAATTAACGGGCAGCAGTTATGCAACTGCACATTTGCACGCACGTGCACATGACAGCTGTAATAATGCGCACTGGTTTTATAGCTGGCCGCAGGGCAATACGTTGCGTTTAGCAAGCCTGTAGATCTGACGCTGGCGATTCCATAACTTGCGCAGGGTGCATAGGAATACCATGGAATGCTTACTGAATTCCGCTTTGTGCATGCCATCCACTACAACCGTCAACTTTCCACTTTCTTTGTTTCGTTTTTTCCATTGAACAAACTCGTTTTACACTGCACTGCACACGCACGCGTTGTGCAAAACCACCATTATCGTTCATGCCACAAAAACTACCACAGCTGAGAATTATTGTATTTGTTCAAGAAAGAGGCATAATTTATGCATGCACGAGAAAAGAAATCTGACACGTTTTTTTTCAGCTGACCTCAAATCGTCAATCTCGGCCAGCTGAATGCAAAGCGCAATGATCAGCTCATTACTGGTTGGTCACCAAAATTCGATCATGTCAAACGTTGTCTGGCGATGTTTCCAATTCTGTCCAACATTGCAGCCCCTAGTCCTGCTGGCGGTCGCACACGGCCAGGTCGAGCTGCCCCAGTGCCATGTCGATTTGATGTTGCTGATCGATACGTCAGGCAACGACAAGGAAGAGCTCAGACAGGCACAGGTTTGATATTGGGCATGGCATAGATTATAGGTCGATTCAGTTTTGAGGCAATCCTGACTGACAGCACAAAACTACTTCTGGTTCTGGGCTTGTGGGTATAGTCCAACCACGAGCTCAAGAGACGACTCTTTTTAACGCTTGGTTGGCCATGGTAAAAAATGAGCCGATTACACGGGTTTTCGCAAACAAAAGAAAGAGATTGGGCCGAAAGAGATGATGACAAGTTCCAGCTGGCTGACCTCAATTTGTTGCGCGCTCACGCGAACAGCAACGTCGTTCAACATGCAAATGTTTTGGGAGTCAAAAGGGAATTTACGCACCGAGGTGGAGAGCGCGTTTTTAAAAAATACATGCGTTTCTCTTTCTTTCATTTCCGAAATACGTGGAGCCGGAACATTATTGGATCCGTACAAGTCAACTTCAAACTAAGTCGTCTCATGAGTTCGTGGTTGGACAATACGCATTCCTTTAGATTTGTGAATGCAGTCGGCCCATGATGCCAGACTGCAATAGCCCCCTGGGCTTTGAGAATGACAAGAGCGCCAGCGGTGACCGCCACAGCCACAAAGCGAAAATGTCATCTGAACTTTGTGGGTTGAGTGAAACATAAGCGGTCATCACAGATTTCTTTTGATAGCAAAGTGCACTGGGTACTGTTTTGTGGAACGAAACTGTATCCACAGGTCTAACGCAATCCGTGCCCACAAAACTAAATCGGAGCGTTATTGATCTATCATCTTTCGTGCAAAGCACGTCAACAATGACAGCACCCAGTGCGCTTTACTTTTGGTTTCGTGCACAGGATGCGATCGTCAAAGCCTACGACGCGATTCCTCGTCAATTCCTACGCGTCGGCATCATCAGTTTCAACGAGAACGCCATAATGATCCAGTCGTTGGGCGATCCGATGCAAACACCTACACAGACCAGGCAGAATCTATTGCAATTGCGACAGACCGGAGGTCAGCGTCACTTCGCAGCATCTGAGTCTTGGTGGTGCCCATTTGGTAACTTAATCGACCATAACCATACATGTATGAAATGATTTGCCTTGTTTCACAGGTGGTACATCGGCGATGGCCGCTGTTCGCATGGCAATGGCTGATCTTAAGGAGTTCCATCGACCGCACGCTCAGCTTGCAATTGTGCTGGCCAGTGACGGAAACTCAGGTCGGTTTCTTGACAAACAACTTGTGCGAGCAAAAATGTTGACAACAATCCGGCAGACAAACCCAAGATGTTTAGGAGCCAATGACACTTTCGACAGGGTGCGAGCGACTGCCAAGGAGCTGCACGAAAACACACGTGGCGCCACGATTCTTGCACTAACGTACAATCCCAGTTACTATCGTAGTGAGCTGAGAATCTACACCGGTGACGACAAAAAAGTTTTTGCTGCTGGAGAGTGAGTAGTATTTTTTTATCATCTGTAGTAACGGAAAAGAGACATGACATTAGCGCAACTTTTTCTGTGCACACCGCACCGCACATATAGATAATGCGCACTACAGCCAAGACAAATTCCCGGATGCACTGGTGGAAGCAGCGAAACGCGATTGTGCCGTTCAGACGTTGTTCGACCCGATTATCCCAATCGTGGCATCCGAAGATGCTTGCAACTTCGACCTTCAGCTTCTGATTGACAACACAAAATCCAGACCGGTCGAGGAGCAGGAGCTGCAACGGTCCATTGCTTTGGCGGCTGTTCAGTATTTCAAAGTCGACGACTTCGGCACTGTTCACCGACCGGCAAGTGTATTTGCGTTTTCCAAACCCACCACAGTGCAGGCTACTTTTGGAATAACAAGCTGGGCATTTGTTCAGGTGCGCGTGCGAATCGGAATTACGGTGCTGGACAAATCGGGCATTTATCTGGCGCATGCGTTGAACACATACACCACAAAACGGGAAATCATCGATAAGATTATTGGTAGATGGAAAATTTTGTTAAATACGTCCGACGTTTTTTTACTTTTTTTGACAAACCGCCGCTGCAGGAATGAACATGGATCTATATAACGACACCGAGTCACTGGTCGACGGCGTCAGCTTGGTCGATGCGCTCAATTTTGTCAAACAGCAACTGCAAACACACGCAGCTCCCAATCCAGTCCGTATGGCAGTGGTGTACGTTGGCGATGCTAACAGCGAGGTTCGTTGTACTGTATCGCAGAGCTAGATCAAGCGTAAAGGTAGTTTACGAGAGGTTGTCAGGCAGCCTCCGAATACCGTAGTAATCCACCGTGATTTTGATGTGCAAGGATCGTGGTGAGACCATTTTGTTTTTTATCTATGTTTAATGTGCACCAACACCAACCAACATTTCGAAGTTTTGATGATCGACACGCACGATGACAATTTCCAGCTTGCCGCTAATATAGGTCGCACAATGGCTTTATAAGAACCCATCCAAAATTTTTCCTGAATGGTAAAGCACGTCTCGATGCAGATCACAAGCGCCTACTTATATTTTTTCCAAAACATTTTTGCACTCACTGTGTTCAAACAACTCAACCGTGACATTGGAAGAAATGTTTTGGAAAAAATATAAATAGGGCGCTTGTGATCTGCATCGAGACGTGCGTTACCGTTCAGGAAAAATCTTGGATGGATGCTTATAAAGTCATTGTGCGACCAATACACGTGTCGATAGGCAGCGATCAGCATGGGTTTCGCAACGATCCCTGCATATTACGGTTACGGTATTCGGGGGCTGCTTGGCAACCTCCCGTAGACTGCCTTTACGATGGAGTACATGTTGCAAAAAATATGCTGTCGATTGCAGCACAATAACTATGGCGATCTGTGGTCGGCAGGCCGATTTCTACGTCATATTGGCGAGGTGACAGTGTTTGGCGTCAATATGAAGAACGACTACAATCAGATAAACATGAAGGCTATCGTCGGTAAGATAACAACCTGGAAGAAACAGTCGTACCCAGCTGGCACCTGATACGCATGTGAAGGCATAATAAAGGCAAACAAGCCATACTTTGCAGACCTAGACCATGTCGTATCACCCTGAATTCTTACACACTTGAAATGTTTCGGGTTACTGTAGCCACGTCGCGCGTGGCTTGCGTGTGAAAGAGCCAAGATCATGAAACATTTAGCGCGCGTTTGTGGGTGTTGTTTATCAGCCAATCGCTGCAAAGCACAGCTGGTTTGCCTTTAGCTTTAGCTACGTTTGCGATTCGGGCCAAAATACGCTAGCACCTGACCACAAAAATCGTGTCGAGACCATTTTGCTTTTCTATCTATGTTTTGTGTGTTGGCGCCAACACCAACCAAGAGCAGAGCACCACGTTTTGGTGATCGACGCGCACGATGACAACTTCCAGCTTGCTGTATCAAATACACGTGCTGTATAGGCAGCGATGTGCAATGGTCTCGCAACGATTTTTGTGGCAAGAGGTTACGGTATTTTGGCCTGAGGCGCAACCGTAAGCTGGACCGCCTTTGTGCAGCCACAAGAATAAAAACGCGCATTCCAGGAATCAACAAACGAATTTACACGACGACCGATTTCCACACCGGTGCCTTCTATCGGAACATCACCGATTTTACACAGGTTGGTTAACGCATGGTATGAGGCACGGTCATCATAAGACGGCACTCATTTATCTGATGCAGGACTTCTACGCGTACGCCAACGACGAGCAACATTGTCAACCAGCACCATCAACAAATGTGTTCTGCGACATCGACATGCTCGTCATGCACCAGTCACAGGGTCAGTACACTGTGTTCGAAGATACTTAGAACTGTGTTCCAAGATACTTAGAGGTTAGGTGATGCCATACGTTACTGCTCACGTGCAGGTATCGCACAACTGGACTTCTACGACAATACCGATATACTCGTCGACTTAGTGAACTCAGTCAGCGACCAAGACTACGAATCCGATCGAATAAATGTTGGTGTGATGAGCACTGAGCCTGGCATCCTTTCGCCATTCGCACTCTGGAAACGCAAGGTGCTGTTTGAATTTGGTGGCATTCGGCATAGTTCAACAAACTGACTCCATCTACTCGGAGATCTCTGCTTTTCCAGAAAGATCTGGTCGCAGCGATCCAATCAGTGCGGTACGGCGGCTGGTTCCCGGGGCCTTCTATTCGAAACATCACCGAAGCCGCTGTCAAGGAGGTGTTGCGAGGTCGTCGCAAGCACACGTTGTTGCTGGTTGTGTTTGCTGGCAATGGCAAGTACGACAAGGAGTCATACCAAGAGCTGCGCGACATTTCCAACATCTGGACCCGGATGCCCAACTCGTACGTTGTCGCGGTGACGCCGAGCGCCGACGCGTACGCACCCGGGCTGGCCGCCTTGACCGGTCAGGCACAGAGGGTCTACGTTGACAAACGTGCCAAGGACAGTTTCGTGCAGGACATCACCAGTCAAGTGCTGAATCTGCCGCATTGTGTCGACTCACGACCACGAGCCGTTGCCGGTGGCGTGAGGAAGCAAGCGTAGACCAGCACGGATCTCGTTTGGTTATCAGAAGTCGGAAAATTGCAAAAGCACATCGAAATTGTGCTACCATACAATGTGCTTGGTTTATTTATTTCTGTGCTTGAGTTTGTTTCACCTTGCCATTCAGCAGCAAGTCTTGGTGCTGGAAACAGCACATTTCCATATTTTGTGGCCAAGCTTATCTCTTTCGTTTTGCGTGTTATTTCCAAGTACACACTCGTCAGGCTCTTTTTAAACTGGTGACAAATAAACCAAAACAATAACGATACTGGCGGATGAACCTACCTTCAATCTGACGCAGCCGCGTCGCTGACCGCGATTCATCTTCTCTTTCGACTGAAACGTGGAAAATTGTCGATCGTTCAGAAACAACGCAAAACAGAGAAGCAAGAAACACAAGAAATCCCAACCGTATAATAAGACAGCACTCCAACATTGTCGTCCAGTACGAACCAACGAAACTGCCATCCCTGCATAACGTTCGTCCATTTGCTCAGTGGACCCTCCATTACTTTTTCGTCGACGCTTGAAGAAAAAGATTTTGGTTTATGTCTGGGAAAGCACAAAATTCCAGTTGCTTGAAAGTGATACAGCCAGAATGAAGCTGATTGCCGAATAAAAACGGCTGTTTCTCAGTCACAAAAACCAAATCTCTGTTCCACACACGATTTTAATGAGAAACAGTGAACATCAATCACACACACACACACACGTGGGCCATTTAATCAAACAAGTTGCATTTATAAAGATAAAGCGTGAAACGCGATGAAACATCACGACTGAATAAGGCGACAAGATTGCAGATGTTGAGTGCAAGGAATTAGTGGCATCTGAAAATTAACGACTAACCATGTGGGCATCGGCGGCAATTTTTTACCAAAACTTTCTTCTGAATGAAAATATGGGAATCAGTTTTCGAGCATGTCATTCAGATTCCAAAATTGCCAATAAAGGCTACCAAGACCTGAAGCAATAACAATCAGCTACAATACTTGAGTGAAGAATAATTAGAATCACGCCAAAATCACATCACAACCAACAAATAGAGAGACAACAACAGATCATGAGTAAAACAAGGTAGGTTACGTAATTTTTTTCTAATTCGGTAAAAAAATCAACCGAATAACTAACCTAACAGTCATTGATTCGTCGGCAAGATTCACAGGATAAGTACACACGACTAACGCTGATTGAATTATGTGTAAAAAAATCAGAGCTGAAGCTAAAGAACACTACAACTTGGCACAGCCGCATATAATATGTATGGTAGCCATTGGTTTTAGAGAAGAAGTACGACCAGTGAACGATCATGCTTTGGAATTGCTAAGAACGACGCTAATTGTCAGAGCGCAATATGGGCACATTGGTGTGTTGACCGAACAGGGATGCCATCAGCGCGACACCATAAGCCGTCGAGCGCTCACTTTCGATCGCCTGCAATGCAAACGACACGACTTGCTTCCAAAAATTTGCTCATTTTCGCAAAAATCTTTTTGGGTCTTTCGAAAATATGTTAGTTCGATGTCCATTGGGGCAGTCGTTCGAAGCGAAACGTAAAAAATATGGGCGGTGAAACACATGACGTTTTTGTCATGCTTACCAGACTGGCCATGTCCACATGCAGCCATTGCGGTTTATAGAAGCCGATCTGGGCTCCGATGAAGAACGCCGCGACAGCCGACGGCGCGCCCTGAAAATAAAAGGCTGCAAATCAAATCTTTTTTCGATTTTTTTATTCGAAATCCCACTGACTGGGACCAACCTGCGGCGTGTGCCCCACGCAGCTGTTTTTCATGTCGGCCAATTGCGATTTCAGGTCGGGCATCACCCAATTGGGCGAAAACGGTAGCGGATGACACGGCTCGCCTGCACGATGACCGGCCTGCATGCGAAATGGGTGTCACATTTGAACGTTGAGCGCAACAATTGGTCGCGCGAAGCCATCACCTTACACACAGGACGACCCAACAAAAAATTGCACATTGTTGTGGCTCTGCCTGCGCACATTTAATTTCTGATTGCATGTTGTCTGTGTCTGTCTGTCCGTGATTTCGTCCACCTTCTCACCCTTTCCTGTCCTGGTTTTGCATTTATTTTTCATTCCCGTAACTTGCACACCCTGGTTTGTATTTATTTTCATGTCCGTAAACTCCACACCCGGTCTTGTAATTATGCTTCTTTCACTTAATCTTCTTATTTATGTATTATTGAGTGGGTGTCGACGCTATAAACTAACTAACTAACCCAACGAAAAACGGAAACCCTTTTCTGATATTACGCTGGATCTCAGCCACAGATGGACACTCAGAGATTATGTTGCACCTCAATAAGAAGCACGAGTGATTCGCTTCAGTGTATTCAAACGTCGCCTAACGAGAGCGAAAATTGCAAAGCACAAATTCCGCCAACCTTCTGAGCCTTGTTCGTCAACGAGGGTGTATTGCACATGATCGCTGCGAACATATTGCCGGTGGCCTGACGCTGCGCGCCGGTTAGCGTGCACATGTTCACAATTGTGGTTGCCTGAGAACCAGGGAACGTTACATTTGCACCAACTGGAAATTAAAACTGAAAGCGACTAAAAATATAAACGATACCTTCAAAGTTGTTTTCGCATAATACACGCCATCGGCGAGCACTAGTCGACCTTCGGCGTCAGTATTGTTGATCTCGCACGTTTTGCCGCTCAACAGCGTTATGATGTCGTCGGGGCGGTTGGCCTGGCAAGACAGAACAACTTAGAAATTGAAAATGCCAAATAAATTCCCCCCAAATTAGCTCCCACTGGGGACAATCCCAACACCCCCAAATTCAGCTCCTGTTTCATACGCTTGGACATAGTGGAAGCACAAAAGTTTCAAACCCAAATAAAGCCCCAGAAGACTAGTTCACATTTCTTCTAATTAAAATTTACGAAAAAGCTATACCTTTGGTCCAATCATATTCTCGGCAATGCACAATATACAATGCAATTCTTGCTGATAACCACTGGCCACAAGCACTTGGAACGCGCCAAGCATCGCTGCCGCTCCGCCCATGTCGTTCTTCATGCCTGTGAAACATCATTGTATTGGAAAACTTTCCCAACAAATGGTTGAAGTCGAAAAATTTATAAACCGTTACCTTTTTTAACTTTAGGTAATCTGAGCACCACCGGTACATATTCTGACTAACGGGCCACTCAATGGGCACGACACCAAATGGGCCTAACTTGACCCTTCATCTGTCAGCCTGCCCCTTATTTACTGACACCTTTCACAGCCTGCTGTCGCCAGGTTTGGGTGTTGAATCTAGACAGGCTAAACACGGCACAACATGTCAGACCGGGCGGAGTTGCGCACAACTTTACGTTGTAGTCGGGCGGCAAATACTAAAAATCCCCAAACCATACCGGGCATGCCAGTCTTTGTCTTCAGCTGCATGCCACCAGTGTCGTAAACGATGCCCTTGCCAACCAAACACACAATATCGGCGTTTTCCGGCAGCTTTTCCGGTTTGTAACTCAGAACGAGAAATGCAGGTGGATGTTCGGATTGCTTGCCGACGTGGTACACACCACCGAAACCTTGAGTTTGCAGATCTTCGCCCTGAAAATTTCGAACAAAAATGTTGCTGTTGAGTGTGGTTTACCGGCTCCATTGGCGCTAATGGCGTAGTTTCACGTGAAACGTTTTCTTGCAAGCATTATTTTGAAGAACATGCAAGCAAGTTGGACATTATCAATTTCCTTCTTATATTTGACTTGTCAGCTCAAGTTGTCACCAACTGGTCCTATCTTTGATACAACGGCTTATTGATTGAAATGTGGTCTTCAATCAATCAAACTGGCGCCCAAATAACACAACCTGAATGAGTGTGGTTGTGACCGTGCTGCCCAG
Source organism: Rhynchonema sp. JSB1_4 (assembly GCA_030248065.1). Classification (NCBI taxonomy): domain Eukaryota; kingdom Metazoa; phylum Nematoda; class Chromadorea; order Monhysterida; family Xyalidae; genus Rhynchonema; species Rhynchonema sp. JSB1_4. The sequence goes on from JASAMV010003313.1 coordinate 57,228, forward strand.
TTGTTGAGCCACACCAAGCGCATGTGCCACAAACGCGTCCGTGTGCATGATATTGGCGGGCGTGTCGACTAAACGCGCCGTGCTGCGGACGGAGTTGAGCAATGTTGTTAGGAATGCGAGGTCTTCGGGCGACAGCTGAAAAACAACGAAATTTTAGGTTGTTTGGAGCACTGATATGAAAATGAACGACTAATTCCAATGCAGTCAACGCAAGTTGTGTGCACATAGGTAATCGTCATTGATGCAGCCCTACATGAGCGCAAGCAACACATAGGGAAGGCCTTGCTTACCTCGACTTGCGTTAATTACACTAGGATAAGCCAAATAAACGCGAATAAAAGAAATACCGACATTTTTCGTGATCACTTCGACGACCACCTGTTTCACACCCTGACTTGAGCTCTTCATGTTGAACAACGGGAATGAACGACCAACGCCGACGATCACGGGCACTAGTTGACTGCAAAACAAGACTGTAATTTATCAAAAAAATTGAAAAATGTAAAAAGCAGATAAATTAACGAACCTCAGTTCAGCATTGACAACAATGTTCAGATTTGTCTTGCCGACCGATCGTCGAATGAACTTTGCCACGTCACCAGTGCGCACCGGGCATTCGGACGTGTTCTCATTGCAGCGAGTCGATAGATGCAGGAACTGGAGGAACCAAATAGTGATGGACCCGGTGGGAAACTACAATTCCACCAAGGAGCAGAATTTCAACTGCCAGATTTTTGTGTAAAAGTTGGTTGTCTGTAATTTTTTCTCAGCAGCGGGATACTCTTGTCGAAAAGTCGAGACTTTTGACCAATTTTGTGGATTGAAAATTCTAACCCCGCAGTGTAGTCCCTGACCCGGCGGAATTTTTACCCCATTTTGGAAAAATTCTTCATAAAAGGGTATTTTGAGCGACTTTTGACAACACTGACAAAAAATCACCTATTTTAAACCTAAAAATGCCTAAATGCCTCTTGGGCAGAAATGGGGGAAATTAGTGTAACCGGATGAGAAATTGATGGACCTTGTTCGGTGAAATTAGTGCACACCAGGAACTACACTGTACCCCGGGTTCAGCTGAGAAGCAACACAGAACAAAAAACGGGCTCCAGGCCAGCAAGATGTGTATTCTGTACTGCCGCCCCACACCGTCCCAACCTGGCAGTGTTCCGTCAGTGTGACACTCTGTTCAGCAGCACTGGACTCTGTTGGTTTCTTCCATTTGGCCGTCACGGCCTTGTCATACAATTCGGCGCTGACCATAGATGTCAATTTGGCGTGCACGTCGGTGTGCGTCAACGAGACACAATCACCGACGAACATCAGATGCCAATCGGCAAGCGTGCGACTCGCGTTCACACCACGCTCGATCGTGATCTCGGCCGGCACAAACGACGACATGATTGGGGTGGTCTGAGAAAATGATGCTGGAAAATTTGAATAATAAGCCAAATGGACACTTTCAAATGAATGTGGACATGGTAACCCGTCCAACGAAGGGTCTGTTGGTAACAACAGGTTTGCTAGCCACATGTTCAAATGATCCTCGAAGGTCTTTAGTCTTTTCATTTATGTTCGACAAGCATTTAATCAATGAATAGAACTTCATAATGACAAGAAATAGCTCAAAGAAAAGACATGAAAGTTTAGCTGCTGAGCACAAGGCATTATGTATAGTTAGTTGGCAAATAACAAGTAGGAACGCAATAAATCATCAAAACACATAAACTCATAAACAACAAACCACAAAAATCTCTTTTATGAATCAACGATTGGATGCGACAAAATTAGTTCAATGAATGACGAAAATGACGAAAAAACGCATATTGTCAACCCGTAATTTGACATAATACTGCTGATTCGGAAAGCAGTCCACGACTGGAATGGAAATGAAATTATGTCTGAACCGGGAAATAATGGAAACAATCGCTAATGTTTCTGACTCGGAAAAATTGGTTACTGCACACAGATTCAAATTGCGATTGGAGAAAACGAACGAACGATATTCAATAAATCAGATGTGAAACAAAACTGATGAGGTAATTAATTTGTTTAACCCGTAAATATAAATTTAAAAACACACCATGGATTGGCTGAATTTTGGGCATTAAGCTCGGTGTGAAAGAGCTATTACTCCCCTCAAACCTGGATCAGCTATCTATGTACTGTATCCCAGCCGAAAAAATCTACAGTACCTCCTAAAGCCAGTGACAAGTGACGAGGCAAAAAAACATCAAAACCCATAAACAACCAACCACACAATCTCTTTCACGAATTAACGATTGTATTCAACAAAGTCAGTGCAATGAATAACGAAAGGGATAAAAAACGCATTATAATCAACCCACAATTTCGCATAATATTGCTGATTCGGAAAGCACTCCATGACTGGAAGTGAATTTATGATAATTCATGTGGACAAGGAAATACAAAAGTATATACAGATTCATGGTTGTTACGTGCCAACGACATTCAATAAAACCAGATGTGAAAACCAAATTGATGAGGTAGTAAATTTGATGAAGCCATAAATGTGATTGATAACACGCCCTTTGTTTGGGCATAAATTTACCGACAGATACAGTGTAGTGAAATGAGAGCGCATCTTTTCAATTTGGATGTACCTAGCTCGCACATTTGTGATTACACATGAAAAAACTTGAGAGAATAATTTACACATGAAATGGCTTGACCGACTAGTTCTCCCAACCAAGCCACCACTCACCATCCACCGCGACAATGCATCGATTCACTTCGAAGGAAAAACGACGATTGTGGGTGAACTCAAAGTCAGTGACGTTGCCGAACTGTGCGCGCAGCGCAGATTCGAGTTCGGTTCGTGTGAAAGGGATCGGCGGTGCAGCACCTTCAGCCGTGTGCGCTGGTTGGGCAAAAGCCATGTGCACGTGCAAATGACGATTTGGTGTGGTGCAGAATCGACTGATGGACGTGGCGAAATCGGCATGTGAAATCGTGACCTGAGCACTCCAATAGCCAAACGGTACCACCCCTCGCAACGACGCACATCGGCCCAACGACTCCATCACGTTGTGGAAGGTCGACGCTGACATCACAACACGACCACGTTCATCTCGACTGTCGTCGTCGCCGAAATCGACCGCATCCCTCAGGCCAATCACTTCCAACATCATCGGTGGATTCTCAGCGATCGCCTTCAACAATCCTTTGCAGTGCTGACGATCAAGTCGAATGCGACGCAGAGTTGGGAGACTCGGCGTCAGCAGACTGGTCAGGTACTGATCGGGCAGGGGGCGCCAGTCTGGAATGAATGTTCGCATCACCGCAGTGAGGCAACTGACAGAGATAACAATCAGTCAGTTCATCAAGGGAAAGAGCACTCACCACCGACACACAGTTCACGCAGTTTGCTGGAGAACGGCAGATTGTGGAATGACGTGGCGAGCTTCTCGATGGCGTACGAATCACTGTCCATCTCGCAGATATGCAATTTACGCACACGACCGCAGTGCTGTAAATCTCATGTTATGAAGTGACACTCAAAATTATTGTTCACTCTGCAACATGCGCACGAACAATACATTCAATCTCAACTCACTTGCAGCAGACACATCACAACACGATCGAACATGTCGGAGACGACGGACAGATTGGCTGCCTCATCATCCAAGCGAACAATCAATTTATATCCGTCATCATCGGTATCACGCAGATCATCCTCATCATCGGTATCACGCAGATCATCCTCATCATCGGTATCACGCAGATCATCGGTATCACTCCGACGCCATTTGTGCGACAGATGAGATTGGTGGTTGAACTGGAAATCAATGCGGAATAGCCACACATCAATGATAATTTCGAAGTTTACAACATGGTTGGCCACCAATACAAACGTGTAACAATGATACACACACCTATACCTTGTCACCGTAGATATACACCTCGCGAACATGCATCCACGTCGTGTCAGTGTGCACCTTGTCCCGCCACGCACGACACACGCGACGACACGCCATTTTGTCCTTGATGCTCGGCAGGTGCTTGAAGATTGTGGCCATCGTCACTGTGGCCGTCGGGTCACCGTGCAACATCGACGGTGGGATCTGTGCAGAGCGGAATGTCAGTTCATATCAGTTACGCAAAAAACAAATCAACGCGATGAATAATCAGCGAATGACAACTGACCACCGACTCCGACTGCGGCAACGGATTAGCAGCAGAAGTATTTGCATCCATGATGGCAAATTTGCAAATATCGTTGTTTCCAGTTTGGTTTGCCTAAATAGTCCATAATTAAAGGATTTATGCAGTGTGTTTGTGTTACTGAAAAAATGGAAACGGAAACAGATAACCCAGCTTCAGGGCGTGTTCTCCTTTCAACACAAATCGATGAGAAACAGAAAGCAGTTGGGGGTGAATGGCAAGGCTTTATGCTTTACACAGAAGCAGAAGAAACCAGACAGAGAAACGTGCAAGACAGACAACACAAATAGTCAGCACTGCACACAAACAAAGCAGACATCAGCAACAACAGACAGGTGCTGTTACAGTTGAATGAACAAGTCACATTAATTGACATTGAAACGAATGAGTTGTGCCTGTTGACGTCACCGGACTGTGCGCGCAATGCGGTCTCGAGTTTGACCTTTCAGCCTCGTACCGCTGGTTTCCAATTGAAGCACAACACGAACGTGCGATTGTGGGTGACGTACAGAATCGACCGACAGACACGACAAACTGGTCGATCGGCATTCGATCGATGGACGACGCGCGTGGACGACATCCGTGTACATCATCCAATTCAGCCGATCGCAGTCGCACGCACGCACCCAACAATTGCATCAGTCTGTCAAACGTGTGTGTCGACAAAGCAGTGCCCATACGAGGCATCACCCGTGCATTGCATGTTGTTGTGCTGTGTCATCATTGATGTAACCCCCGAATCGTAGGTGCTCCATTCACATTGGTGTACGTTAGGAGAGCATGCGCACGTGCACAATTCTGCAATCAGGTGGGGGTGTAGGCATCGGTGGAGGACGAAGGCACGTTTTTAGAACTGACACTTGCCGACGGTAAACATCGCATTTCCACAACTTTTGATACCGTTAATTAAAAAACTCGGCGCTTTGCGACTAAGGTCAACTCAAACGGTAAAGTTTCGTCGTCAACCACAGAGCTGAACATCTTACTTCGGTGTCGTGATCACCATACACTTTCGGATCTTTCACTTTTAGAAAAGCTCATTTCGGATCGAGTTAAATTGATACGGGCACGCTTGTTTCTGATTTTACCGAAAGTAACGGCTGTCGGCCCCCCTAATGTCGGATGTCTCAACTGTCAGGTGTCGGCTACTCTGCCGGGCACCGATCCATAGATGCACAGATGGAGTGTGGTATTCTGACGGTGAATGGTGCGGTCACGAAAGGTGCTCACCAGGCGATCCCTATCTTGTGCAACACCAACCACAACGAGCATCAAACGCGTTGAGCGTGAATTAAAATCCAATTATGCAAATCAAACCAACAACCAATATCGGCATGGCGACTTGATCGAACATTTCGAGAAAGTCAGCAGGCATGCACCCAGGCTGGAACGCGGCATTCAGGACCAGTGCACTCCAATCCAAAACAATCGGCGACCGTC
>JASAMV010003314.1:0-19026 GCA_030248065.1 Rhynchonema sp. JSB1_4
TTGCCTGCAGAGCTTTGTTAGAGTGTTTGAAATAATAAAATTCCGGAATCATCGGAATGACTGGAATAGTGCTAAAGTCGGCGTGGTTTTGGGGCGATTTCGGACTTTGGTTACGGCTGGGTTGCTCACAGGGCCGAGGATGATGATCCTGCAGACCAATTCAAATTTTAGGAACTTGCCGGATCACTGCCCCCCCCCAACCGAATTCAAAATTTCAAGCGAAACATCAGCCATCCTACCATCAGGCGAAATAGTCGCTTCCGCGTCATAGTCAGTGTTGTTGGTCAGTTGGTACAAAATGTGGCCGTATTGGTTGACCACGTAGATTTCAAAATTCGGCACTAAATCCCAGGTGTAGTTGTACTTGGCCTCTATAAAAGATGGTTGGATTTTACGCTTTGTATACATACGCGCACAAGAGGTTTGTGCATATCATAAACCTGGCTGAAATTATCGAAAGCTCAACTTTTACGCTGGTCGAAATTGACATTGCGACAACGAACTCGCGAGATATGACTCGACCTATACCTAACATGTACTGTATGTATGTAATGGTGCACCACCGAACCGCCCCTTACCAGGCATGCCTGCCAGCAAAGTGCACACAGGCCAACACAGTGTGAGGAGCACCACAATTCAACACTCAGGTCACCAATATCGTAATGATGTATTCTGTTCCATCCAACCTACATATGTATCACGACAACTGCGGTGCTTTTTTGAGATTATTCCGAATATGATCGCAAATTTTACGCACTGTGACGGTCCACCACAATGAAGACAGTGTGCCGACGCAGTCTCAAACAAAATCACATACTGCGCGCGTGAAACATCAACCTCCGTCCTTCCAACTCACGATTGCACCAATAATGCAGCGTCGCGTTAGTACGTGCCTCTTCACTCTCGCACTTTTTGCCCGGACAATAGGTCATGGTCTTGTGGGTCGATGCAAACAACATTCGTTCGTTGTCGGGAAAGAAATACGAACATGTCGTCACGCCCAGACCGGTGCTGACGCGGCGTGGCTGAATGTGCTCAAAGTGATAAGTGTGCCACTTATGGTCCCATTGGCTCCATGTAGAGCTTTTTTCTGCCAATATAACCTAAACGTGGAAAGCTTCACAAGAGGAGTCTTAAGCTTATGTACGCTGTGATCGAGTGTGCGGAAATGAAGCGAATAAATTATAATCGAGAAAACAAATTCGACCTTTTGGCCCTGACACGCTTGGTCGAAACGAGTGCCATCAGTGAATGTCATACGGTGAAACGTACATACATATGTATTATGCAACGTAGGGACATCCCGGGCCAATCCCCAGTGCATGGTTAACCGCGTGTAACAAGGAATGCTGACGTAAAAACATTGATTTCGGCCATTTTCGGGTACCCGGCGCCAAAATATCCTGGGGCAAAACAAATATGATCAGTTTAGTTTAATTTAATTTACATTAGCGTACATTTAATTTCTGATTGCATGTTTCCTGTGTCTGTCCGTGATTTCGCCCACCTTCTGACCCTTTCCTGTCCGGGTTTTGTATTTATTTTTCTTTCCCGTAACTTGCACACCCTGTTTTGTATTTATTTTCATGTCCGTAAACTCCACACACGGTCTTGTAATTATGCTTCTTTCACTTAATCTTTTCTTATTTATGTATTATTGAGTTGGTGCCGACGCCATAAACTAACTAATCAGTTTAGTTTCGGGCCCCGGCACCAACCTGCAGAGCACAAGGTCCTTCCAAATCCATTCTATAAATCTGATCGCATTTATCTCCGTAGGCACCGCTGGATTGGTAGATCAACTGCTTGTTGTCGAAGCTGAAACATTTGTTCAACGTATATGTAATGGTCACCCACCATTATGCCTTGTGTCTGTCAACCATCAACACTAATCACTTTCATGTGATCATTTTTAAAGTTTGGAGGTTGGTATGACATCTACCGTATTTTATGATCCACCGCTGTGGGGCCGCAGCAGGTCAGATGATATGGTATAGGTATGGTATATACACCAGTTTGCAACCATGAAACATCGATATGATCAACAGATTGTGCTAGGGGCTTATACCAATGTTGTCAACACAACTGCCCGTGTTTCACGCTGACGCAGCAGTATGTCTTTTGTCGTCAACGCACCTACCTAGTCGACTCCCAGTGTGTCATACATAGAGCATTCCTGTATTCTATGTGTGCCGCCATCGCGCTGTAGTCTGCACCAGGGTTGGGCAAAAACTTTTTTTTTTCAAAAAATCGTTTTTTTTTAAAAAAAACGTTTTTTTAAAAAACGTTTTTTTTAAAACGCCCAGATGACCAAAATATGCGCCCAAAAAAATTGGAAAACGCTCATGTTGGGAAGAAAACGTGGTTAAATGAAGTCATTCTATGTGTTCTGAGGCAAAATAAACAGGTTTCAACCCTTTTCCAGCGAGTTGCTAAGATCCCATATCAGACCCGCATCGTGGGACCAACTTTGGCCGGGGTCATCACTGAAAGCCAAACTCCGTATATCGACGTATCTCGACAAAGTAAAAATTAGTCGAAAATTTTTTGAAAAAAATGGGACAAAAAAATTGATTTTCCTTGATAATCAGGGTACTTTCCCTGAAAAATCAGGGAAAATCAAGGAAACTCAGGATTTAAAAAAAACGAAAAACGACTCAGGCGTTTTTTTTAAGAAAAAACGCCGTCGTTTTTTTTTGCCCAACCCTGGTCTGCACGCATCCCACGTGTATTGTATAGCAGCGACGCCCAGCCAGCTGCACCCAGGCAATTCCAAAATGGAAATGTCTCACCTGAAATACGCCTCTCCCATCTCACCACCGAATGTCAACTGCCTGACGTTTCTCAAGCGCGTTTCTTGTTCATAGTGGATTATGCCATTTTGGGCACTCACAGAGATTACGAACAGAAAAGGCACGGATACGGTGGGCAGCAACATGACAACAGTAATTCCCACTTCAAATTTTTTATACAGTGTGGAATATTGTTAGAGGAGTTTTTTCCATACACTTGTAACGAAGCTCGCCGTTTTTTCCGACGAGGTGAAATTACATAGCAGAAATATCTGGACGTAGGTTACACTTGAGTCTGCATACTACACTCTGCTGAACTGGGGTCGTCCTTTTGTCCATGCTATATAGTTGCCAACATGTTCAAGTTCGCATACACAGGAAGTTGTAGTAGCTGAGACTTCGTCGTTCTGGTACCTCTGCCATAGAGCTTGTCGTTTCCCCCGGTTGTGTGACCACACAAAATTGTAACGTTATCGTTTTATGTTTTTATTAAACCTTCCCCGCCTCCTCAGCCCCTTTCTTATCACAGTGCGTTTGGTTATCATCATCAAGCTGATGATCAATATGCGTATATATTATTTTTAAACGCTTTCGTTCTTTGATCTTGTTTGTTTTTGTATTTATGGCCTTACTGGGGGGAATTTTAATAATATCGCGGTCCCGGAATAACCCACTCTCCAACCGCTTCACCGAAATCGTCGGTTGCCACGGCCCCGTGTGTGATTTTCCTTGGACGCGAAAACGGTTGCGTCCGGAGAATAATTTTACAAAGTAAATACGTCGTTCGTATAACATGGTAAAACAATTTCTGGACAGGAACGGGTGACATCATGGATCATGAAAAAAGAAAACATTCATCAACACAATATCCTTTCGCGCACCACTTTGCGCGGGGTCAAATTCATGTACATACAGTATGTATTGCACGCATGTACGCGGCATTTGCACTCCACCGTCGACGGATTTCTCTGAATATTGAACCCGTTCGATTTTGACTTGCAAAATCCGTCAAACCAGATTCTTTCTGCTCTCACACACATGCCAGAGGTAGGTACATGTACAGTAGTTGGTATAGTTGTGGACAAGTACGTACAGTATGTACAACGAACAGAGAATGTAAGTAACTGGATTGTCTACGTTTCAAATAAATGGCGCAAATTTTTGACTTGCGCTCGATTTTGCATGATTTCACTTTTTACCGAGGAAATGCACTGCATGCGGCTGTGTGCCCCAACAAGGCAAAAAAGGCAAATTCTGAAAATATACGCACCCATACGTTATATGCCGCATGAGTAAGCTTGGCACGTGTGTTGAGAGTGCTGATGTTTCACACTTACGCCAGTAGAACACGAAACCATGCACATCAGCTTCATGAAGAAAATAATTACAATTTGCAACGTGCGCAAAGCTCATCTGAGAATCGTGGGTTTTCCACACCAAAACAGTAATCCAGGTTTCCCGCGAAACGTAAAAGAACTTTCTCGTAAAAGATACAAACTCAATCAACTTCAGCCCATATTTTCGGAAATGTGCCGGCCGCAATTTGGGTTGATTGATTTCATGTCGACTTGTTTGTTTGAACATGTTTTGAAACTATGGCTGTTTGACAATATCCCCATCAAATACATATAACGACAGGACTCCTGTCGTTATATTTGATGGGGATACAGGACAGCTCAACTCAGCCGCATTTTCAAAATGACTGTTGTGAGTGGATCAATATACCCATAATGCATAACTTGAGCGTTTGCATGTTTCTGGGTTGACAAATCACGAAGAAATATTCCAAAATGCGCTTCATCGCATCTCTTCTATTTTTCTGATCACTTTTTAATTTCTGTTAACACTCATCTTACACTCTTGAAATATACCATAGAAAACGGTATTATCAAGTCGTGAAAAATAAACCTGACAGTCTATGCAGCTATATGTGAAAACAATAATGGAATACTTGTATGTACACATTAGGTATGTATGTGTCGGTATTTAGCACACAATGTCTGCGCTTTACACAGCAACAGACAAAACTGCTGTCATGCGACAATACAACCCATTTTGTAAACGTGCAATGTTGCTCTAGATCTTTATCTCTATCGAAATGGGAAAACACACAAGTCGATGATAAATTTATCGTCCGCAGCGGAAGTATGAAAGTTATGCGACTGGCAGGTTCCTGATTTGACAAGGAAATTAACTCATTTTATTCAGCTTCTGAACTAGTCTTGAAGACCCAAAGGTTCAGATATGCCAAAAGCGCCCCAATGAGATTGCTAACAAGAGTGCCCCCATGGAGGCTTGTTGGGGTCTCTGAGAAATATTTCCTGTATTTTACACTCAGCCTGTCCACAAATTCAATCGTTGCCTATGGTGCTGTAGTCAACAGCTGAAAACTATTGTTCGCAGATCATTATCTCCTGATCGGTTTTTGGACACGATGTTGCCGCGTTTTTTATTAAATTTTTGTGCTGTGTGTTACTGATGCGATGTTTATTATTTTTGCGCTTTCGATCGCAAACGTACAGTACGCACACGTATACACAACAATGCACAATAATATAATAATAATGCACAAGGAATAAAATCAATATTTATGTGTTAAAACGACTCAAACTACGAACATTATTCTGTTTAAGTAAATCCATGTTAAAAACACGACCAATGATCGGAACGAATATACAAAAGCTGGAAAGAGGCAGCAGCGCAAGAACAAACATTTGTGTTTTTGTAAAAAGATAACACAAAAAGTGTGAACTGCACTCCGGTTGCTCATGATCCGGCTTGTTGTCGTGTAAAACCTACAGAAAGCTTGCAGCTTCAAAGGATGGATAAATGCGCAACCCACATTTAAATAAATGTATTTTGAAGATTAATGCACCGAAATAAATTTGTAAACTCATCAAAAATCAAAATACATATTGCAAGCACACGTAAGAGAGTTGCATGGGTGGGGGCAGGTGGCAAGGTTGAAAGCACTATAGGATAGATCTGCTAAGGTCTGCAAAAATAAATAAAAATATTGTCTTTTAAAATGCGTCAAGACTTATATATTGGCACATTGGGAATCCACATAGTGTATGTGTAAAGGCAGTGACTTTCGAAAAACTCACACACACCACAGTTTTGAATTGAAAGAATCGTAATCAGAGATAGAAGAAGGAAAGGAGTTCTAAAATAATTATATAATCACTGGAAAAATGTATTTAAGACGACAGTCTCGAAGGCACACAAACCGTAGCGAGGCAAGGCTTTGGCAAGGCTCGGGATAACAAAATGGGATTGAAACGAGAAAATTTCTCACTCCTCTGTAAGGTGAATTATACGTGTCTTTAACACGCCATTTGCGTCAACTCATGTTGAACTGTTATTCAGTTTCAGATTATAACTATGCTTGCTGGTTTTGAGCATGATCATTAGCAAAAAAAACAACATGATAAAAAAAACAAATTCAGAAAGAATTACGAAAGTTTGCTAGTTGGCCAGGTTCTGTTGAAGCGTAAAAGTTGGTAAATAACTGAAGAATCGCTCGCAACAACAATAGGATAATATAATGAGAAAAGTACCCTTTGATTGTTTGGTTGGCTAAATCTGACGTTGAATAACAAACTAGAGTCCGAAGCACGAAGGCTATCGGTCGCCTTATCGTCTTGTGCCATCCTCGAAGAAAACGCCGCCATCGAGTGCACAGTATTTCGGGCAAATACCCTTCTCTCCCTGAGGACCCGGTGGTCCGGGCGGGCCCTGTGGGCCGGGTTGACCATCGGCGCCGGGTGGTCCGGGCGGGCCTGAGAGCGGGTGGGACGGAGATATCGAATCATAGTATAAGATGGAACTAGACGGCGCCCGTGCCTACGGCCCGGCTAAAGCTTCGCGCCCGCGCACCCTGGACTATCCGAAAACCCGTTAGCATACCCAAAGCTACCCGTGAAAATTGAACCGTGCCCCCGAGGGAGGGGGCCACAGACATACACAAATGCATACGTCTTCCTGTTTTTAGTAGTATAGATATGCGCATACGTACCATAGATCATCAGTGAAACATCACATAATTCTTCCTGATGTCTCACCTTTGGGTCCTTTCGGTCCGGGTGGTCCTGGCTCGCCATCTTTCCCGGGCTCTCCAGGCGGTCCGGGTGGGCCTTTGGGTCCTGGATCTCCGGGCTCGCCGGGTGGTCCGGGTCGAAGGGGCTGGAAAATTATAGGTGTAATTTTAAACATGTGCAATTACCGTTTTTTATAATTGAAGTCCCCTCCTAGAGCCCCCTCTAATTGAAGCTTCCTCTCAGACCACGGTTGAAAAAATAGAAGCCCCCTCCTAACAGAAGCCCGCCAATATTTGCTCGCTGCCCTTTCCAATATAAATGCTAATCACAAACTCTCGTTTTTTGGTTCACTGATGTTCACTAACTGTAATTTGGGTCTGTGTTAGACCATTTGTTGGTGAGTAAACGCCCCTTTGTACAGTATTTTTACATTTCAGCCAGCTTGTTATTGTGAACAACGAGGTTATTTTTCGTCAAAATCACCTGCTAAAGAAGCCCCCTAAAAACATGGCTGAAAAAATAGAACCCCCAGGACTTCTATTAGAGGAAATACAGCATTATGTATACCTATTTTGGTGTAAGCTTTCTTAGCGATACATATAAAAGAAAAGTCCATTAAACGTCAGCTATGTAGATATGCATGCTGTGTAGGCATACTTACTTCGTCGGCAGCCGGCACTCCTGGGTCTCCGGGAGGTCCATCGGGCCCGGGCTCGCCAGGTGGTCCGGGTGGGCCTTTCGGGCCGGGTTTGCCTGGAGGAGCATCCTGTCCGGGACGGCCTGGGGTACCAGCATCTCCTGGGTCTCCTGAAACATTTATTTGAACATTAAAATTTGCTAAGTTGATACTGTCGCTTTTCAGAGCCTTGGTCGCTATGTCCGATGTCAGGTTTCAATTAAACTATCCCCCAGGTCAGTTGCGCTTCAAAACACATCTCACCCATCCTAAGGGAATTCCAAATTTAAGAGCTTGTTTAAACGTTCCATCTGGGCGGATTTCCGTCCCCATTTCTTTGCCATTTTCGCGGTTTAGTTTTCGTAAAATGCATGTCCATTGATAGGATGGTCTAATGACCGCTTTGTTCAAGACCCGCCTTGTTTTAACAAGTGCATAGGCAGATGTCCACTTTCAAAAGACAACCTGTTAGTTACATATGTACATGAACTAACGCTACACCACAACACAGACACATTAATTCCACGTTGGTCACCTTCAAACTTTGCAACGACTATCTGCAAATGACCACTTCAAGTGTGTGCGTGTGCGTGCATGAATGTGGTGTGACCCCGTTATGCCACGCAAGTCACATTTACCTGAGACAAAATAATACACTTTGACAGTGTCCAGTGTGAGACAGTCATTGGACAGGGTGGGCGGCGGGTTAATGCATACAGGTACCTAAACTGCAAATCTTCGACTATAATCGGCATAGTCAAGTTCAAACATTCTCCGCAGGTCGGTGTTACGCAACGCACAACGTGGACAGGTTTGATGAGATCTGATGTGAAATACATAACCGCACACAGGATGTATATGACCTGCTGACCAGGCGAAACTAATGCCACACACTTGCACAGCATTTAAATTCTCAAATCTATCCACAAGCTGTTATCACGCACGCGCATGTACCGAAGTGTGATTGGTAGCCTATGGTGCAAATATACGTACATATGGTTCACGTCGATTTAACCTGGCAACCGTCGCGGTTATGCAACTGTACTAAATGGAAGTGCATGGAGGCCCACACTAAAAACGGGCTTTATTGACATAACACAAAAAACCAACCGGGAGATCCGGGTGGCCCTGGCGGGCCGGGTGGGCCTGCGGGGCACGGTTTGCATGGCGGCGGTGTGACGGGCTCGCACGGCGGCTGTGGTGGTTTGCCGGGCAGACCTGGCATGCCGGGAGCACCGGGCTTGCCGGGACGACCGGGCTTACCCGGCGCACCGGACGGACCGGGCGGGCCGGGCAGACAGCAACCTGAATGAATTGAAGATGTGTTTAAAAATTCCAGTTTTGATTTAACATTTTTGTAATTGCACAATGTACCTGAGCATTGCGTGTCCGGACCCGGATTGACCAGTGGAGCGTCATATTGACGTTTCGTCCTATTCTGATGTCCCATCGTGGGCGCTACTTTGAGGTGATTGACTTCGGACCAGATATCTTTCGCTGAACCCTAAAAAAGGATTGTATGAGATCGATTGCAAATTAACGGAATTCGAAACTCCCCCCATCAAATTCTGGTAATTCAATTTTATATTCAATTTTATCGACATGATTGCCTTCCTCGTGACGACCATCTGGACTTTTTATCGCCAATCCGAATTCTATCTACAAAGTGGGTAAGTGTTACACTTACATTGCAAGTGTGCGCATCGGGTACCAAACGAATTTCAAAAAACAGTTCTAACTGTTGAAACAGATATCTCAGTGGATGATTGTATGAAACACAGTCAATGTCTTAATGATACCATCACGATTCCAACTGCACTACTGGCACCAATCTGTATTAATTATATATTAATGAACCAATCCACCAGTTTGTAAGTCGGCCGCAGTAATCAAATTAGGTTTTTATGCTAGCGCCAGAAGTCGGCCAGTCAATAAAATTTTGCGATAGTTCGAAATTATCATCTGACTACCGATTTGTTGGTCCAACGGGCACGATTTGGTGTGTGCGTGTTAAAAAAATTATAACCCACGCGCAATGAACGCTTAAAGATGTCGCACGCACTGATGTGCAACCATGTTTACACCATGAGGCCGATTCACTAAAGGGGCTGCCAAGCAGCTGCGACACAAGCTGGCCTATACAAGCACGCGGCGGTAGTGCTTGGAAGAACATGGTTCTGTGTGCGTGGTGGGTGACGTACCTTGCAGAACTTCATTTCGTGATGCATCTGTCTGCGCACGTGCTGCACATAGTTGTACACCATCGGCAGCGTAACGCACACCGACAACACGGCGACCACGCTGAATGTGACGGCGCTGTAGGCCACAAACTTGTACGCCTTGATTCGACTGTCCACCTCCATTCTAGCGAGGTTCGATTTACAAAAAAAATCTAAGTTTACCTGAAATTGAAATATGACAACGTTTCAGTCAGACAATCATGTAGTTAGGTGTGCATTTTTTGTCTGTTGGAACTCTGCTGAGTTCGAAATAGGGTGTCGAATAACAACAATTTAGTGCCTAGAATTAATTCTGCGACTAATTGAGCGCAACCGGCAAATGGCACCGGACCACACAGGAAGTGTAAAAATTGAGCGAGCAGATGAAATGAAGCGCAACAAGCAACCATAAAAGAAATAAGAAACCATAACAACAGCAACACATCAGATCAAGTGGAAAGTGTTTCTTAACAATAACGCTCAACATGTGCGTGAATGTAGGGTTGAAACAACATAACAATAACACTGAAAAACACCCAAACTTCACTGCACACATGGCTGCATTAACAAAACGACGCGCAAATTTGTCATATCAAACATGTCACGCGAAAGGAAAGGAGATAGAATAAAGCTACCTGTTGCTGTTGGCAAAAGAGATTGGAAACTACAAAAATGGCGCTCACCGGATCATTAAGTGCAGGGCTACTGAAATTTGTTTTACGCTAGAAATGCTTTCAACGCTTGCCTTGATAGATCAATCACGCCTTCTATCCTGTGTTTTCACAGTACCGACTGTGCTGAGACATAGAATCGCACGATGACTGTGGAGCGCACTGTGCACACACCAACTGACATCGAAATACATTATTGTGAATGAGACAGATAGATCCAAAGATCGTTATCATGGACAATATATGCACTGCTACTGTACACGTGAAATGAATATATGCGAAAACAAAAACAAGAATTTAATCAAACAATAACTACATTGCTGTGTCAACCATACAATATGTATATCCCGCAGTTTGCCGCCTCAGCATTCTTGTATCGTTTGTATACAATACACACCTTGCGACTGTATTGTCTGTTTGCGTGTGCGGACATGCAATGTGGGCAGGATAAAGTTTAGGTAAGGTGATTTAGGCGATGGTGATGATTTTCTTAATTTCGTCCCGTTTGGCACATTGTCCGAAAACGAAAAAAGAGATAGATGAATGTGTATGGTGATGTGCATACCTGAAAACTGGTATCGAAACACGGCGTCCGGCAGGCGACGTGATGGATGGCGTAAACACAAATTCGCAAATTTTGTCTGGATCAATAGACACAAAAAATCAGCGACGACAAAAACTTGCTGACCGATTCTGCCAAAGCACCAGTGACGAAGTCAAGCGGTGTGCACAAAACAAAACGTGTGTGACGAACGATAAATTCAAAAAGTTTCGAAGTGCACACACGCGCTGTCAACCAACACCATGTGTTTGCGACGACGAAAAGTCTCGCGCTTTGCGCATTGCAGACAATCTCGCGTGTGAGAAACGCCCAATTGACGGAAAAGAATTGAAGGAAGGCGTTAACAGGAACAGGAACGGTGGTATTGGGTGCTATAGCGCGGGAAAAAGAAAACGACTTCGTCTTATTCGCGCATGCTGATCATTTAGGTACGGTTTTCGTTTTTGTTCTCAGAAAAACGTCTTCGTGATAGTGGAACGACGATTTATCGCGCGCAAGTGTATAGCACCGAAGTGTGTAATTAGACGCTGAATTATTCAATCAAATTAAAGTGCTGTCTAATTCAACAAAAGTGATTCGCACTGTAAAAACAATGGTGATCTGGCAAGGGAGATCTGGTATTCCATCCATTCGGCTGTAGCCACATCAATGTGTGAAAACTCAGTACGTGTAGTGCCAACAATTTTCTTCCAAATTTCTTCAAACTTATAATACATATGCAAATCGCGTGAGAAATTGATACAAGGCGTGTGCGTGTACGTATAGTATACCTATATGTACTATGCAATATAGAACACTCAGCGAATGTGAACGGAATCGGAAACCGATCACTGCACACCCGCGATACCTCGTCGTTATGGTAAGCTC
The DNA here is from genome assembly GCA_030248065.1 of Rhynchonema sp. JSB1_4. Lineage (NCBI taxonomy): Eukaryota > Metazoa > Nematoda > Chromadorea > Monhysterida > Xyalidae > Rhynchonema > Rhynchonema sp. JSB1_4. Next base: position 11,828 of record JASAMV010003314.1, read on the forward strand.
GACGCGGGACCATATCGGAACTTTTGCCCGCGAGAGGTCGATAACGTGAATTCAATCGATTTTTGAGGTTCGCACGTGGATGTGCGTGATTGGTGCGGCGCGCTTTCCTGTGGTATACATGCACCCACATGTATTATGTGTATTTTGACCGAACGCGTTTTCATTTATACTCACAGCGTGTGTGTGCTCGCGCTCAAAACGAGGCATCGGTTGGTTTTGGACGCGGGCAGGAATAAAAAACTTGAGAGAAAAAACTTGAGATCCCATTATTGAAACCGCTCGTCTACAATCGCACACCAAACGTACAATAAAGAGATTGAGATTGAGGTAAACATTATTATTCCATATGACACCTGCCTACGTTCTGCGCGCGGCGGCGTTTTTTTCGCGGGGCCCAATTTTGGCGTTCCCTCCCACAACCAAGAATAGGCCAGTGGGAGTCAGAAAGTTGAGGCAGACAAATTCTGAAAATGATTATTTGTGTTGCTGAATTCAGAACTGGCCGTGGTCAGCAATTTCGACCTCCTTTTATCGAACTGAACCTGTACATACATTATGGTTTTTCTGTGCGTTGATGAGCATGTATACATTTTGACGTAATTAATGTTCTTGTGAAAAAAAGGTTGGGAAATTGCATACAACGTGCCGCACTATGCCGACAAACTATACAGATCACTGTTGCCAGTGTTTGGGTCAATTTAAAATCTGTCTTGACTCCAAACGGATATGCAATCATTCAGAATGAAAAATCACACCAGCGAGACCAAGTGAAATACAAAAACAAGATAAATAGCTGCAATTTCAAATCTGGGTTGAATCTCGACCAACACTCAGGGAAAAAATGAAAACATAATCAAAAGGCGGTATACCCAGCGCATACTGTGCACGAACCGAGGCATTAGAGCCACGACAGGGACCCTTGGGTGGGTGGGGTCTGAGGCCGGGGTGTCAGGGAGGGAGGGAGGAGCAACGAAAAAAAATAAATGATGACATGGGTACATGTGCGCGGCGGCATGAGTGTAGACAATTTGATTTTCAGAAAATGACGCGATAAGAGAGCAGAGAAAGAAAAAGAAGGGCCAGAAAGAGAGAGAGATGAAGAAGGGTCCAGACAGCAGGATATATAATGAGATATTGGGAGTTTGTGAGCTCCACCACCAGTTGCGCGTCTTTCTGTGTATTGACTGACACCAAGTAGGTATACACCACGCATGTGTGTGTGTGTGTGTTGACGTGTTTTATATATTTGTTATACGTGTTGTGTGTGTGTGTTGTATTTGTATCAAGTTTAGGACGCGACGACCTACATTACACAATATTTTGAATATATTGGGATGTTGCGCGCGCATGCACAACGCATCTCGGGTGAGGACTGAATTTTAGTTTATTGTCTGGAAGAATGTCAAAGTTGTGGCATTTAGAAAGTGTCCTCGCTCTCTCTCCCATTCCTCAAACCACACCACTGATAGCACTTCGGTTGGCGGTATCAACAGTTATGCAGAGCAATTCGCTTTATCCTCATTTAAGGTGAAAAAAACAACGATTTTCGTCTCAGATCTTATCAACAACAACAACAATGCAAGACACACACGCACACACACACACACAGGGAGAAAGAGAGCATTTGATGCGTGTTTAACTGTGTCGACGTTGCTGGGTACTCCACTCCTCCGCACCAGCAGAAGATGTGCACGAAGAACCAAACAACGATATTACACAGGCGCACGCAGCAGTGGGTCAGTCATGTCAGCGGGCGCTATACCGTAACACAGGCAGCAGCGCCCAGCGTGGTACAAAACTTTCAATGCCTGGGCCTGTCTGGCGCCCGGGGGTAGGGCCCCACAGCAGGCAATGAACGCACGCATATGGGACAGAATTTTATGGAATTTAAAACAAGTATCGACTTTCGACAACATGAATTTTGTCGCATAGACAGCCAATTTCATTGACGAAAATCTCGATTTTTAATCCAGTAGTATCCTATTGGTTGTCGTCGCTCGATGTTGTTGCGTAATACGTACACGCGCATTCGTTTATAGTGCCTGACTGTGTGGCAACTTGTTCACAGACTCGCAGCACAGGCTCTTCAGTCGAAACTTAGCACACGGTGGACACAAGTATATCTGGACGAATACTGCACGTTAACACACCCAACGGAAATTCAGGCAGTTTTGCGAAATCATTACTAGTTAACTTAAATACTAACTAAATGTTGTGCCATCCCAACGGACTATATCTCAAATTAGGATCATCAGTATAGTCACGTAATATGTACCGTCTTAATTCGTACGCACTGCACACCACACAGTCAGACAGGCAGCCAGGCATAAAACAATACGCCGGTGCACGGGAGAGGTCACTGTTGCACCCACCCGTACCTGTAATGCGCAACTTATGAACGCGAGCGCGCGCAATATTCAATAACTGAAAACTGGCCTAATCCAGCTGGTCTCTCTCTCGCGCACGACACCGAAAGACGAGGCCGTATGAGACTTTTGTACAAGTAGTTGAATTAAAAATTACGTCATGCGACGGTGTTGCGACGCCTCGGTTCCCATGATCACCCCAACTACTTTTAACAAAGGTACCCCAACAATTTCGCGACTACTACAAATCCTACGGGCATTTGCATATATTATGTTCGCACGCGCCGGATTTTCACGCGGGGCAAGTTATAGGCCCCGTTCGCGATTCTGATTCCATAAATCCGTTTGATCCGAGGGCTCTCATGTGACAGTAAACAACGCCGGGAATAAATTGTCTCTTTTATTACACGTCATAACGGTTGACCATTGCGGACCCATGTTATTCCCTGAGAGATCAAGGGAACTCCGAGTGGAACCAAGTTGAAATTGAGGGATATACTGTTAAATGACTTGGGTTTCCTTGGGGGCAGCAAAGGAGCAAACACAGGAACTTTGAGGGCATCCCCATGTCGCTGCATCGGCCCCGCATGTCGTTACACCAGACACGGAAGTTTCAAGTCGAGAATCATCAGATTGCATGGTATGCAGTGGCGGATCCAGCTTTTGGCCCACGGCGGGTCATTTTCATTTTTATCCAGTGCTTGTTCCATTTTCGAATAGTCATTTTTATCTAGTGCTTGTTCAGCATTTGGCGTTTTTTACACCAAATGTTACGTAAAATCTGACAGGCGCTCGAAATTTTGGCATTTTTCGTGCGCTCGAGAGCCAAATTTCATTGAAAATGGGTGTAGGTATCTGCGCGCTTCGCGATTTTTGGACCTTTAAAGTGTATCAGAGGGAAAATCCTGCGATTTAGGGGGTCCTTTTTGTCCTTCTTCCTTCCGAAGCGGTGCCTCCCTTTTGGGGGCCAAATCGACTAAAGACCCCCTGGATCCGAACTTAATGGTACGGTAATTCTCCAAATTATAAATAACAAATGACACGAGAGCGCATCGCAACGCCAATGTCATCGTTAAAACACAAACCATAACCGAAAACTATACATACAACAGGCACACACAATCCTGTGTGAAAACTAACAATCCCCTTCTCTCAATGACACATCTGCCTTACCGTAACCCACAGGCACGCGACCATACTACAAGATTGATAACGGATTTTTTAGGCCGGCCGGTTTACGTTGGTTATACGTGCGTATAGGTAATCACAATGTCATGTGTCTTGTTTGTGACACGATTTTTCTCGCGCGTGGCGCGCAATGGCAGTTTTCGCGTGTTTACTACCATCACAAATGCATAACCCGTGTGTACGGAATGAGTTTTTGGGCTGTCGTTATCATTGTCTTCGCGAGTTAATTACCATTTTAAGTCCACACCGCTGGCCGCCCCGTTAAGGTGACAGTTATACTTCTTTAAAATGCCATGTTGTCATCTGTAGTTCTTATTATGTAATAAGGTATACACATGGGGTATTGGTGTACAGACATAAACAACAAGAATATTTTGACAGCGCATCAGGAATATCGGGGACAATGTGTATTTTGATTAAAAAAGTGACAATTTCATTCAGTCAGCATACAAAGTGGGGTTAAAGTTTTCGGATGGGATCTTATACAGTGCATGATTTATCGAATCGCGATTTCAGATGTTTTAAAGTTTTTATGTTCTCGATATTTTATGTCGGTACAATACAAAAGTGTTAACCACGATGCCCAATCGAGGTTGAGTTGCTTGTGCGATTTTTTCCGAGAAACAGTTTGCGCCTTTTTGTTTAATTACAACAACATTGTATGAACCGACATTACAACATTCAACCACCCGTAGCGGGCCGTTATGATTCAGCAATTGCCGCGTTATTAACATGGCACAACCATGAACTGTAGAGTAGTCGCAGTTTCAATCAGACTTAAACAACATCGTTCTGGATGTGGGATGAACTGTAAGGTAATAGGATTCGACAATCGTATAAAAACGGTCCGGGCGGGCTTGGGTCAAATGGAGAAATTGGGCAAAATTTAGAAAAGTTCTTATTCTTAAAAGGGTCTTATTCTGATTGCGGGATTGACTTAATTGACGAAGAGAGTGCGTGCGTGCTTCACTGCACAGTTCACTGGAAGAAGACCAGGTGACACTCGCAACATAGACAGGATAAATAAAAAAATGCAACATAATAAATTTGATTTCATGTCATTTGGGATCTTATGTCATGAACAATTCTGCGCTCCATTGTGATTAACTTAGACTATAAAAATGTTTACAACACCACGCCGTTAGAGTGCTTTTTTAACACGTATCCCTAAATTGGTACCCATGCGGGAGGTTAATCTCTGGTCATTAATTTCGTCGAAAAAATATTAGACATGTCGAAATGTCAGACAACACGCAATAAATGTGAAGACCGACCCGACCACTCGTTCTATTCGAGATAAAGTATGGTACACTTATTGAAAAACAGCAAATGAAACAATTCCCAGAAAACTGAATGGAAAAGAAATTGCTGAGCGGCAAAAAAGAGAGTGGACGTATAGAGATCAGATTGAAAAAAATGAGAAGGGACAGGGGTGTTACCACGGTCCGGGGAGTCCGGGGACATCATCACGCGTTTTGACTTGGTCGAGCGTATTTTCACTATAGCTAAGGTTTAGGCTTAGGCTTTTGTTTGTGCTCAGGCTTAGGCCTACGCTTCAGCTTAGGCTTAGGCCTTGGATGCCAGCTTTCCCTAACAGCCAGATATGTTGTCATTCACATAACGCGCGACCAAATGATAAATAGCGACGATGTCTCATAACAGTCACCACCAAACAACTTCCCACCTTAATGTTTGCTGTATACGTCAGCGTGGGGAAATAAAAGAAGAATGCATTACGAGCCCTTAAACCACTTTCAGTATCGGAAGAGATTGTATTTGCTACGAATACATTTTAGCGCTTGACTGCATGCTGAAGTGTGCCATTTGTGTGAATAATCTTGAATTGATAGTATAGCACCACTGGTCATCATGGGCATGCGGGACACGCACCATGTGAAAAAGCTGAAAGGAAAGAGCGCTTGATTTACGATATTTGTTCACGCGCGAGCGCCGATCACAAATCTCCAATGACATTTTTTACAGGAATCATGTAAGCAAAAAGAACAACAAACGAGGAAAACCAGTTGCAGCGTGCGGCAAGGAGACTCGTAGCCTGATTTGATTCATCCAGGTAGCAATGTTCCAGCACACCAATTCTACAAAAAGCCAAAAAAAAAAACACGAATTTATTCGCGCTTTAACTGGCTCATAAATCTGCAGCAATTTGAAAAAAACGTGCGAACAGACGTGTGTAATCTGAGCGTGTTTTTAACGTTAGTTGGTTATTTGGCTGCTTGTAATGGTGCGGCCCGTCACGGTCATAAAAATGGAATGCATGCATGCGACCGGCAAAAGCGCAAAACGAGTTGAAAAAAGCGATATAGATTCCGGTGGTCGTTTAGATAATACGCGGATACTGTTGAAAGCACCCGATTGGTCGCGCGAGGCACAAAGCTGCGATGGGATAATTCTGAATATTCAGTCCCTCTCTTCTGCCTGAGGCTGCAAGGAAGCTTTGTACAATCCTTTCTGCATATTTGACTGTCGAAGCGAATATTAATTCGTGAATGAAAAAAACGGACTTACACGTGTCAACGAAACGAAGATTTCCTTGAAAAATCAGGCAGCCACCATGACTATGAATATTTGTGCGGCACAGGAATTCAATTTGCCGACAGTCATAAACGAACCAATTGTGGTAGCTACACACACGCGCGAATAAACGGATTAATGCAACAAATGACAGCGTGTTATTTGAAATGTGTAAGTGTAATATCGTGTAACAAAATGAGCGATATTTCGCGCTTTTTTGTGTGTTTGCGCATGTACATATGTTATGTATGTATGTATGTATGTAAATGTACATTGTTTCATGTTTCATCTCACCGCCGGCATTATCGCCGCAGGTTTTTAGATTTGAGCCCATTTTTTCGCAAAAGTTTTAAGCAAGAGTGTTTTGTCAATTTACAAGAAGTCAGAGCAGATGTACATCCTGCGTAAAAGTGAGGTGCGAAACGCATTAAAGTTCTTTTACTCTTGCAAACATTCCTGAAGTGATGCGTCCACAAAGATTAGCGACTTTGCACATTATTTGTTCTGCGCCTTTTCATTGTTCTTTCACCACTTGTACCTAGCCTTGTTTACCTCCAGACTCGTCGAATTTGCAACGAACCCAAATAGCCATAAGCAAACACCAAAGAACCAAAAAAAATAAAAAAATACAAAAATGTCTTTCTATATCTTTCCTTGTTGCACGCGTTTTCATCAACTTCCACAGAAAAACTTTGTTTATCGTTGTTTTCTTAGGACAAGCTAGGTACTGTATTTGTCGCTTGTCTGAAAAAACATTAAAGCGAAAGTATAATGTATAAAGTGACGCTCTAATTTATTCTGACGCTTCGACGGCGCTGAAACACGTGCTACAAGTTCACATAAATAGATAACAAAGGTAGTAGTCCCCCCGCCAGCCCCCCCTGGCTAGCGCTCATGGAAGAAAACTGTCGTTTCACTCAAATACTTTTTCAGAATTCAGTGATTTCGCTACGTGTTACGTTTTCTTCAAAGATGTCGTGATCGCGTTCCACGGTCGCCCACGCTGTAATAACATTGCAGTTGTATAAAGCCGTTTTCTGGAGAACCATTTCGACACGTCGACAAACCATACGTTGCACCAGGTCATCGCCAGTAGGGTGTCGGGCAAAAAAA
>JASAMV010003315.1:0-11162 GCA_030248065.1 Rhynchonema sp. JSB1_4
TTTTATTTATCCACATCGGAACTACTATCGAGCCAATTGCTTGCATGTTGCGTGGGTGTACCCCGAGTCTGACATGATCCAATGTGCACACACGCCTACACCCAACTTTAAAAACAAACGCTTTCATTCCTCAGTTTCGACGATTTGGCGCGTATCGAGCAGCCAGAGCCGCGTCTACTTCGCATCACAACGCGTCGCGGATTCGAGGTTCGCGTCTACACCGAGCGCGCGACGCAGATCCGCGCGTTGATTGACCAGTGTGTAGTTGGGCCTGCGCAGGTAAGGAACATTTCCTTGATGAATCAGGGTAAATGTACATATGTATGTACACACTAGCAACACATTCTTCAGGCAAAAGACTTCGTGCGCGCCACGGCTGACTACATGACACGGGACAGCAGTCTGTTGAAGTTCGCCAAGGGTGACATTATCGAGGTTTGGCGATTTTGCTTTATTTTAGGCCCCATAAAATTTTTAGGTCGATTCATACTTCTGACTCCTGGGCAGCAGCAGTCAAAATCCGGGGAACAGGCTCGGGCAAGAAGTAACCGGCAAGGCAGTGACTGCTTGGTGGTGATTGCCTGTTCCACCCTGCCCATTTGACCGCAGCCTCCCGTCTACTGTGCTTATGGTGTACTTTGTTGATGGGCAGTCACCGCATGGAGCAGGACATGTTTACATTACTTGATGCCGTCAACCTTGATCGACATTGAAGTGGTTTTACTTGGCTGAACCAATCACAAGCTTGGTAGTATCATGTTGATACTGCTGTTTATCTTCTAAGTTAGCCAGTGTTCTATACCTTTGAAGAGAGAGTAGGCTGCCATGGGTGGTTATGGCCGATTAAACGCACAATCCTGGTCATTCTTGCTTCTTAGATGCACTACCGTTCCAGGTTCTAATGTTTCACCCATTTGTACAGGTCTGCCCGGCCCCGACAGCGGTGGGCAGTGATGCCCCCAAAGATGGTCGCACGTGGGCCTACGGTCGCCTGAAGGACATGGAGGGCTACTTCCCCATGGAGTACACAGAGCCGATTGGCGCAATGAGTTATGGACAGGTACATGCAGCACCACCCACCAGGGCCCGACTAACATCAACCTCAAGGGTGAAGTTTGATCGGTGATGGTGCATGGCTGCCAAGCTGGCTGATGTTTCACTACCATGCTTTTTCTTCGCTTCGCCTGGTGATTGTGATATGGAAATATAATAACATATGTAGACGCCTACATGTATAATGCTTTACTAACATTGTTCTGCTTTCTATGTCGCTCCATCTTGTTTTTGCTTTTCCATGTCATTCATTATTATTGTGAATTTTCTGCATCACACATGCTTACAACTAAAAGTCGTGCTGCCGTCACTGCTGATGTTACAACTCTGCATTGACTTGAACATGGGTGCATGAACATCATTAACCCTGACCTTATTTCGCGTCAAATTGCGTGAGTTTTCGCTCTTGGACAATGTATATTTCTCTCAAAGTCTGGTGGGATTTCTCATAATAAACGACTTCAAATTTCTCAACACAACTATAATTTATCTTGTAAATGCGCCCTGGAATAATAGAAAGCGAATCACTACATTGTTATTCCACTCTATACTCAGATTCTGAATGTACATTATCAACATGGTGCACTTGAACTAGGGTATAGATTCACATACATAACGACCTTTTCTGAACTCTTTCCGTGTCCATATAAAGTGCGTGTGAACATGTATTTCCGCGAGCATTATACGTGCGCTTTGCGCGAGATTTTTTAGTTGGCTGGCGCGCCCGAGCGCGAAAACACGCATGAAATTGGTTTGCCCCGTGTGTGAAATGGAATAGATTGAGATCCTAATCACTGCATGTGACATGAGTATCATGAGACCTATTTTACACCAAACAATTTCAGTTTCGGTCCTTTGTTGAGAAATTGACTATTTTAGAACCGTTTTTTTCACTTTTGCTGAGAACCGCAGGCAGAACTTCGAAGTTTCAAGTCGTTTCCATTCACTTGTATATAAAATTATGCTCTCTTTCCGCATCGGGATTCCGCGCCACAAAACTTCGGAAGCACATTTGAAGCGAAGATGATTATGTTTTGTTTTTGGTGTTGTTTTCATTACTAACTCGCTGTTTCCTCTGTTTTATTTTCAGTTGTTTCATTGCCTTAGAGTGCGCTCTTTTCAGTTTAAATTTGTTGCTTGATAAGGTTCCTCTAACCTAACCAATTTATATTGCTTTTGGTTTGGCTGCTTCAACTTATTTGTTGGTCAGTCTTGTGTTTTTGAAAAGCTTAATTTAAAGCAAATCGGTCAAATTTTTAGGAAGATATTTTGCAAATTGTCGGTGACAGTTAAATACTCCAAATTTCTCATTGCAGTTCAACCAGCAACAAGTGCAGGATCCAAAGGTATGACGATTAATGACTTCTATTTTTTATTTTATTTTTATCACATTTTGGAAGATCCCGGGCAAAGTTTCTGTTAAGCGCACAATAATGACTTCTCAGACGCAGAAAAATGTTCACGGAAAATTTCACAAAAGAATGTCATCAGGTCCTGGCATTCTTTTCTCAAATATCGAGTTCTGAGGTGGAATTATTTGACCTTCGGTCACTGGCGAGGTGTCTTAGGCGCTGAATTTTCTTATCCTTCTTCCCCTTGAATCCGTCTTGATCCGCCATGTTTTTATTAAGACCAATTCAGCGACACTTTTACATTTATTGATGACCCCACACGCATGCACACAGGATAAGGGAGACTTCTCATTATTATCATTCATTGCGTAACAAATAACCGCGCGTGAAATGGAGCAGACTAAATATCATTCAAAGGACAGAATTTATTGATAATGAACACGTTTGTTTTGTCAGAATTTCGTATTGTGAAATTGATGCTCAGTTTGCAGGCAATTTGAGCCTAATTTTGTTCAGAAAAGAGCATGTCAGTTTTCATGGTGCATTCAATATTGAAGCAAAGACAGGAATACGGTAACAAAAGGAAATGACATGCCCAACTTTATCCGCATGTTTGTGAATGCAGCGCACGCGTAGTGCATTTATAATCCGGAGACGGAAATAAATATCAGTACACAGTAAAAAAATCGAATAAATGATGTAAAATAATGAAAAATTCAATCACACCAGCAAACATCCCGCCCGGTTTATAAACATCATTGCGCATTTTACTACACTATTGAATTTGCGTATTATTCCCGAATGCTGAATATTGCTATACATAATCAAAACATTGCCCCATAACAATTGAATATGCCCGAAATCCCGTAATTACGTACCACAGTTAGCGGTCCAGTGGTCACGCTTTATTTTATTATTCATCGCGGCGCATGTAGTCTACAACCCGCTCCGTTATTGTGTAGTATCGGCTGGCTGGCCTTGTTTTGGCCTCGGAAAATACACCGACCACATGCAATAATCGAAAGTTGTAGTCCGTTTTTGGCTGGCAACTGCTGTACCGATACAAACATAATCATTATTTGCCAAAATGCAACTCTACACGAATTTATCATATGGATGAAGTTTCGATTTTCGCCTACAAATTGCGTTGCTGCTCTTGTTTGACCGTTCGTTGGCCGTGGTGGGACCAGTTGTTGTTTGGCACCGGTAGCCAGTGGCTGGATCTCGACTCAGACCAGGCCCTGCCTGACGATCAGGCAATCATCGTCAATAAATTTGGCGGCATTTCAAATCCGTCGACCATGTCTAGTCAGAGCCACAGTAATGGTGTTGCTGCTTCGCCGCTCTACAGCTATTTGAAGCCATTCTACTACTCGGAGACAACCACTCTCTTCTCGAAAATGAGAATGACAACTGTAAGGGTGATTCGTTTGGAAAAATTTCTGTGAAATCATTAAGAAAAGCGCTTAACAGAAACTTTGTCCTTGATAATATGTTGTGTGCACAACTTCTGGATCGGTGCGGTCTTAATAGAAAATGAAATTAGGCCGGACCGGACGGTGACTTTAGACCGTTGATCAGGAATAGTTTATTAAACTTGACTGCCAGCCCTTCGACCAGGAACTGCTACTACGGTTGGAGCACAAAAAGGCAAAATAACTTCAACCAGCCTGACGTAGTCGCTCACTTATACAGTACATACTGTGCCTCGTTCAGTGAAGGTGAACACCGTTTACGCTGGTCACATCATTGTTAAATTACCCACCAACAAACGCAAAGAAAAGCGAAAACACCACAACAGCAACCCAACCCCCAACCCCACCAAACAAGCGCCCCAACCCCCCCCCAAAGATACACACTGCAGTTATTCTATCGGTGCCGTGATTTCCGTAATACGGTACGATGACGCAGTTCTTGTTGCCCCGTCACTGTCCGTTTCAGCCCAAATTCATTTTTTGAGCAAAGTCCTTAAGGTATATACTTAGGTCCGTAACCAATTGCAGCCATCTACTAAGGATAAGGACCAGTGGGTGTCACCCGCCGCACCTAACGAGACACCAACCATAACGATGCCCAACGGTCAGCCCGTTGGCAAATACACGGTGATGGAGTACGCGATGTTGTACTTCAGGAACGCGCCCGTCAGGTTGCACAAATTTTATCGGGACTTTTTATTGTTGGCTAAAAATTAATTTTATGAATTTTGTGCAACTGTTCGAGTTCGGGACGTGTAAAATTTAGTGACTGTTTGTTCATGAAGACTTTGGGGGTGAATGATTGTGTAAGGTATTGTGCACCGATTTACCACTGATAATTTGTCGTAAAAGGTCGACGTTACGGGACCAACAGGGACCCTTTTTCATGACAAGGTCTGAAACTGACCCTTGGGTGTAGTCAGTATACGTACATACAGTATGTATGTATGTGATTGTACCAGAGGGCTCGTTACTAAGGAAAACACACAGTATTTTGATGTTCCCAATGAAACATCAGGCGCTTCTTAAGAATGAAAAATACAATAGATATAATTGCCACCTCATCTCCAGATTCGAAATGATCAAGAACGAGGATGGGACGATCAAAGGTGCCGTGAAGAATGACAAGAAATCCAGTAAGACAGATTTTAATGAACTTCAACGATCAAAGTTTGCTATCGTTTTTGAAAAGACTAAAAATTTCGTGCACTTCAGAGAAAGAATGGACATGGAAAGATGTCGCCGATCAAGTGAAGTACACGAAAGACCCCGTGAACCACGCTCTCACACGCATGGAGACGAACGAACTTGATAAACTGGCCACTGAATGCTTCACAAGTTTGTTGCATTTCTGTTTTAATTTGAATCTAAACGAAAAAATCATTCGAATGTTTTGTTGACAAACCATGCATTAATTATTTCTCACACCAGATATCATGCGCTATATGGGCGACCAGCCAATCAAGAAAGGGCACACGATGAGCGAATGTGTGCAAGAGCTACTGATGACCTGCTATCGGCACTCGCAGCTGCATGATGAGGTCTACTGTCAGGTATACTGTGCTGTCAAATTTGAGTTTTCGTCTATAAAATGTTCAATACTTTAAGCAGCCAGCTTTCATAATGAAAACACCCGGACCACCACCATGACCGCGGTTGAAATTATCGCAGGCCAATGGCTGTGTTTACGTTTTTTTGAGGTGTTGCAACCTGAGTGGACAGAGGAACACTAATTTTGATTGGCGTAAAAGTTCATGTGATTCTTACATAATGCATATAATGCGATGACCAAATTTATTTTTCAATCTCTGTAAATCTAAATTGCCTTTCCCTCGGCCCAAGTTCAATAATACATATACATAGCTTCTCCTTCAAAATTTGTGTGGCTGTTTCGGTATTGTAATCAATCGATAAATCAACCCATTGTGATTATTCAATCAATTGCCTTTCAGATCATGAAACAAACGACCAACAACAAATCAGTGCGTGCCGATTCCGCCATTCGCGGCTGGAGACTGTTCTCAATCCTGACCGCCTACTTTGATTGCACCGATACAATGAAGCCGTATCTGACCAAGTACCTACAGGATGCAGCTAATGACACCAGAAGGGCCTATCATGGTTAGCATGATTCGTTACGTTTCCGTCAATAAATTTACTCACTTTGTGACTCGAAATAAGCATTGTTTTGATTTATGAACACTGGATACTTTTTGTAGGAACAGCGATGGTCTGTCTACAGAACCTCAGGAAAACGTTCAAATACAGCGGTCGCAAGTATCTGCTGGGAACGAAAGAAATTGAGGCGATCACGGTATGGCCAAAAATTTTTTTTAAGATTCTTTGGCGTAGAGGAAACCCGTTTACTTATGTACATGCGATGATGCCGGAGAATGCCAATTGTAAGTCCCCTGGGGACACAGGTCGGATTTGAAATTTCCGATTTGAGATTCATTGGGGTCTTGTCGGGGGGGGGGGGTGTTATTTTTGGCATTCACCGATAGCTTTTTTGAATCAAATGCGAGTGCAGCTTTCTGACACATATATACAGTATGTAATTGCGCACATTTGCTTCGCACGCCTTCAAGCGCGCGAAACACCCAAGTTAAAGTAACACACTCACTTTTTTGCAGCTGGGCAAGCATCTGAAACGTCAGATCTACCATCTGCCGGGTGGACACAAGAAAGTGATCAACACAAAATCGGCCACGGTCGTGGAGGAGATCGTGCAAGATCTGTGCGAAGAACTCAACATTCGCAGCGCATTCGAACAACAGGAATTCTGTCTGTGCTACATTCTCGAGTCCGGTTGGTTCACTCTTGTTGTTTTTCAATGTTTCATGTTCCTCGGCAGTCTGAGATCAGAGCAGTCTCCACTGAAAGAACCAGAACTGAAGCTGCTGCAATTATGCTACATTGTTAACGAGTAAGTGTTCATGTAGAAGTTTGATTCAATTGTCACTCACACACACACGTTTTATGTCTGACCTAAACGCAAGCGTAAGATATACGTACAAGCGTATACTCTGACAATTCTTTTGGGAGAAACTTTTCAAACGCGTTGCCTGATCCGTAAAGCGCATGGTGCGTGCACTGGCTATAGCGGTCACGTGACTTCTGTAGCCAGTGCACGCATAACGCGCTTTACGGATCAGGCAACGCGTTTGAAAAGTTTCTCTCAAAAGAATTGCCAGAGTATACTTCTGAATGGTTGCGCTGGCTTTCCCCGTGTGAACCAACATGACCCAGTGAATGCGGCAAAGTGCTGCAGTTGATCCTCTTTCTTATATGGATGTCCGAGGTTTTGTCTCGCGCAAATTTTACTTGTACTTGTACTTTTAGAACCTACTGCTGGGTTTCGAAGGACCTTGAATTGTAATGGAAACAACAGTAAGAATCGCGAGGAGCGATCTCGTGAATTTATTTCACATCACACCCCCTAAATTCACAAATCCAAAATATGCCGGTTGCAGACAGTGCCATCAAACTGCTGTCCAACGATGACTATGTGTTGGACGTGACGACCGAGTTGGAGCAGAAGGGCAAGGACTTCTTCCTGCTGCTCAAACGCACCGCCTGGATCCATCCGCTCCGACTCGACAGTGAACTCTACATCGACGTGATGTTCTTTCAGGTGCGTTTTTTTGAATGTTTCTGTGATCCGTAATTGCTGTGCAGGACCAGTATCAACAACGCTATGAAGAGACATTGTGCGACGATTCAGTCCCTGGGCACAGTTTCAGGCCCGGCCGATTCAGGCGCGGCTGGAGCCTAAGCCTAAGCCTATAAATGAGTCAAACATGCTGGGCCTGAATCGGCCGGCCTGAAAAACTGGGCCTGAAAAGGTCGTGCGTGAACTTCCGGGCCTGAAAAGTCGCGGAATAATTCAAAACATGGAAATAGGGTTTGTTACAGGTGGTACCAGATTACCTCGAAGGTCTGCTGGTGGTGATGCGTTCGGTGGACAGTGTCAGCGCTGCTGTGATGGTAGGGATTTTCTTTGAATCATTTTTTTCTTCAAAAACTTCAAAGATTAATCTGAACCAACATTCCAGGATGATATCACAACGCTGGCCGCCCTGTTGCATTACGCTGATGAGGAGGGAGACCGAAGGACACAGATCACACCGTGAGTAGTGGTGTTGGTCTCACTTTTCATGTCTCATTTTAAGCCTTGGCTTTCCGATATCATTCAAAACTGCAAAGACCGTCTCACGCAGGTTCTCTTTCGCCCAATGTGATCGAAGCTAGGTTCATAAATGCTCAAGTTCATGTATAGCGCAAATGAGACGATAAGTCTATTTTTTTGCAGTCGTCAAGTGATCGAACTGCTGCCGCGTACGATTGAACGTCTTCGGCACGTCACCCCCGAGCAATGGGCCGAACGTGTGAACAAAAAGGTCGAAAGTCTGCCTCCAAGGATGTCGTGCCGCGAAGCACGCGCGCAGTTCCTGGAGTTGCTGCAAAACTGGACTCTCTTTGGGTCTACGTTCTTTTACATCACGGTTGGTGCCTGGGGTATGTTCTATGAGTGAATTGGCTAATATATGGAAAGTGAGCTCTTCTGTCAAGACTACGTGCTTGGGCCCACTTCCGAAGCTGTGTGCAATCTGTGTAGCCCAGTTCACCGTCAGTGACTGACAGCGGGTGGTATGGTCAGCTTGCAGTCATATCATCATGAAGAGAATATCCGTTGATCTGAAGATCCCTTTTAGCCCAGAATAGGATTCCAGTCTGTTTCTTCATTGAAGCTCTACTTTATTGCAGAACGTCACCGACCCGCGCGTGCAGGGCGAGTGCCTGCTGGCGATTAACCGACACGGCGTACAGTTCCTGCACATTCAGACACATGTTCGTTTGCCGATATTCATTTTCACTGAAGTTTACATCCATTATCTAAATTTGACTAAAAATATATCTAAATTTGACTAAAAATACCAATCTCTTGCCAGGAACCCCTGCTCGAGTTCCGATTGAGTGAGATTCTGTCCACGCACAAAGTCACCGCGACGCCGCAGACCGGTGGACCGCCCGTGCACTTCCTCGACCTCAAAGTTGGCAATCTGCTGCAACAACGTGTCATCACGCTTCAGACCGAACAGGTATTGAAGTCGCACAATGACCATATAAGAATTCATCAAATCAATCCTGATTTCCACGTTCAGTCACTCTTAACCACTGTGCTATTTGTGATTCTCACAAAACATTTTCACCTGAAAATAATCCAGCAGATCAACCACGTCGGCGCAGGTCTGAAACATTCTCTTTACCACATGCTTTGTTTGCGATCACGCAACGCAACGTCACCACCCCGTCACTTTCCCTCTTTACGAATCAGGAAAAAAAATTTGACCAATTCTTATAAAGTCATTGTGCGACCAATATAAGCAATGGTTGAGTTTGCTTGTTGGAAGCAGGCTTTGTGGGTCTGTGCATCACAGCAGAAACGGCAATCACAATTGCGTATGTATAATGACCAAAAACTTTGCGTCCAAGGGCAGGCACTTCGATAGCTCAGTTTTTAGAGCAATGCCCCGGTTAGGCGGAGGACCTGGGTTCGAGCCCCAGTCGAAGAATGTTTTCAAGCCCCAGTCATTTTTTGTTCACAACGGATTTTGGAATGTACATGCGCCCCCCGTTGTTAGGTATTGATATGTATGCGATGTGGTCAGGATTTTCTAGTAGCCACCTGGGGCGGCGATTTCGCCATTTGACATTTACAAATCACCACTATTGTATATTTCGGGCCAGCTGAATAATCCGATCGTTGCCTTGAATTTCAGGGCACCGAAGTATCACGCCTGCTCGGACAGTACATTTACGTCGACAATCAGAATCGAGGCGTTTTGGCCACGGACGAAAACGAGGCCGTGCAAGAATTCTAATTTGGATGCAACAATATTGTTGATACTTTTTCGATTTTATTGTATGCCTTGGTTTTGTTGTGATGTGCCTCGTTTGTGATTCTACAAAATCTGTTTTCTTGTTTGAAGATTTATTTGTTTCGACATTTATACGGATATTTAGTTTCGTCGCTGTTCGATGTAAATCAAGCGTGACGGTTTTGATAATGATCTTTGAAAATAACAATTTTATTTTAATCATTGAATGTATCTTTTGTTCATCAGCAATTTTGTTTTGTCCGTTTTTTCTGTTTTGTTTACGCATTCACATTCATTCCGTTTATTATTGTCGTTTTGTGCAATTACGCTTGCTGGTGTTGCTTCAATTTTGCTGTTCAAATACGTGCGGTGTCAGTTTGAATAAATAAAAATAAACGCCAAATAGAGGTTTTCAGAAATTTTTGGGTGTTTTTGCACCATTGCAGATCATTCAGGTTTTATTCGGGTTGCGAGTGAAAAACACAAAAACAGCTTTCCATTTCAAGCCCCATTTGGGCTTCCGCCAAAAAAGGAAAGATTAACTTTTTTGAATTTCAAATATTTTCCCTAATAAAAATCACTTATAATTTAAGCAATAAATGCAATCGTTTTCCACAAAGCTCAGTTCGTTAATCAAAACCGAGGGAGTGATCATCGCATGTGTTGTTGTAAAAACGGCACGTCAATCGTTGCCTGCTGCGCGTGATACAGCGTCTTCGGACGCATTGCAGCGGGCAGATTGTGCTGCACCTGGTTGTCCAACAATGCGTGGAAAATACCGGTCAGACCTGCGTCGGAAATATGGAATTGTCATTGGGTGATTTGAAGAAAGTCAGACAGGATGAAGAAAAAATCATGAAAATGATGAACACGACAATATGTGTTGAGGGCATCCGTGGCTTTGAGAAATATTTATGAAGCCAGCAAGCGCCGTGGTGGTCGGGCATTATGTTTGGGGATGCAAAATGCGTTTGGTATTATATCTGATGATTTCGTTGTTTTGGTAAATTCGACCAGAGTAAATGTTGTTCCCCTGCGAGCTGTAACCAACTTTTACGCTGCTAGAAAATGCAGAAACAACGAAATCGCAAGATGTGTATGGTCCAACTCAGTTTACACCCCCGACCACACGACTTTTCAGCGATCTCGACCCAGCATGCCAGCAAAGTGCATACCGGCCTTTACGCAAACTAAATGCAATCTACACCAACACGAGCCCGATTTCGGAGGTGGTGTGGTTACAAAAGAATAGAAAGAGAAAATCCTCATCTTCCACGTTGTATTCTACAACATGTAACACTTCGCAAATCAGCAGCCACTGTTTCACTAATCTGCCACCTCCGATATCGGGCTCGTGTTGGCGTAGATTGCCTTTAATTGAATCGTCAAATGCGGTGGAC
>JASAMV010003316.1:0-19131 GCA_030248065.1 Rhynchonema sp. JSB1_4
GGATGCAGAAGCTTTCTGTAGGGACAGACAGTGGGTGGCATTTTCGAAACGGTGTAAAGCTGAGTTGGGTGTAAAGGTCGGTCTCGGTCGAAAGCTCGGTCGGTGTCAGCTCGGTGTAAACATGAAACATTCCACGTTAACAGCAGGCAATGTTTCATGTTCACCTTTACACCCAACTCACCTTTACACCGTTTCGAAAATATGAGCCCATATATCAGCTGCCAGAACTACAACACCAGATCGACCTCGACATTTCGGGTCGGTCTGAGCTCAAAATTGAAACATCACCCTGAGTCCCAGTCATTCTACCGCGAGCCGCGGAACGCGCGCTGGCACCGCGGCTTGTTATTATGTCAGCACAGACTGAGAACAAGCAGCACAACGTCACTCAAAAGCGCACACCAAGTCATTCTAGGCGTTTTTGTTCACTTTTTTTGGCTAATAACCCTTGTGGATTATTATGTAGCTGAGTGCGCCATCACGAAATATGAATGAGACATAGTGGCCGTTGGGTGGGACAGAATAGGCTGATGTTTCACAAATTAGTGATGTGTGCTACTGCTGTATATGTAGTCCAATCACGAGCTCATGAGACGACTTGTTTTTTAAAACTTGCTTGACCAGATTCAAAAATGCGCCGGTTTTGTACGGTTTTTCGCAAACAAAAGAAAGAGATTGGGCCGAGAGAGATGATGACAAGTTCCAG
This sequence comes from Rhynchonema sp. JSB1_4, assembly GCA_030248065.1. Taxonomy (NCBI): domain Eukaryota; kingdom Metazoa; phylum Nematoda; class Chromadorea; order Monhysterida; family Xyalidae; genus Rhynchonema; species Rhynchonema sp. JSB1_4. The sequence goes on from JASAMV010003316.1 coordinate 707, forward strand.
CTGCCTGACCTCAACTTGTTGCGTGCTGACGCGAACAGCACTCTCCGGGAAGAGTCTGTAAAATAATTTTACCGAGAGTGTCGGTAAGCCTTGGAAACACAAACTGTCTGTAATTTGTACAAACTGTTTGTAAAAATTACAGACAATCTGTAAGGAATACAAACTGTTTGTAAAATTTGGTAAAAAGCGCGGGAATCAGCCATCTTTCGCCTCCACGTGTTGATTTTTGTGTAGTCACTTTTGACTGCTTTATTATATTGAAAGTGTTTGATTTGTTAAACAGAAACCAAAATTGTGGATGTCAATCATTCCAATGCACAATGTTTAGCAATTTTCGAAAGATTCTTCTCATCTTCGGCAGAAGATCCACGCAAAACAGGATGGAAACTCAAAAAAATGCTTGCCGTTAAATATGGAATTTGATCACGATTTAATTTCAGGTTTGTTGTGTTGATTCAACCGCTTTCTCTTTCCTGTTTGATTTTAACTGGGTTGTACTCATGTTTAGTGCGCTTCAAAAGGAATCTGCCTGCAATCAAGGTTCGCTTTTGCAGGACCTGACCATTCGATTGCCAGTCAATTCAAGACTGTGTCTCCTCGGCCGCGGTCCGACTGATCAGACAGACGGGTGCGTATCGGAAAGTCGACGACTTTATCAACACCTGTCTCACACTAAACTCAACCCATTATTTTTTCATTTTGATGGACAACTCGCCAAACAATTTGAGCTTGAACAATAATTTGCCCTTTCTGCTATATCTTGACCAATGCAGCGGTTCAGACTTGCTATGGGATACTACGCTTACTACCGATGTCAAATTCAAAGCCTAAACTGCTGCTTGAGAGCGCGCATGCCATAGTGTGTTTGCGTAATTTTGATTTTGATATTTGTTTCTTAATTTTCTGCTTTTCTAAAATGTTGTTGCGTATCCACACCTTACACTCAGTATCTTACTGTATACTACGGTGTTTCTTTTTGATTTCCCAACTGGATCATTATAGTACATGATATGCTTAGCACGATACTGACATTCTACTTGTACATATGTTGCCGTGGTGTTTATGTTGCAAGTGATGTTATAAAGACAAACAGCCATGTTGCAATGGAAATAAAATCACACACAAAGTCTGTAAAGTCTCAATTTTACAAACAGTCTGTAAATTTACCAACACTCTGTAAAACGCAAACGGTTTTGTACGGTTTTTCGCAAACAAAAGAAAGAGATTGGGCCGAGAGAGATGATGACAAGTTCCAGCTGCCTGACCTCAACTTGTTGCGTGCTGACGCGAACAGCATAACGTCGTTCAACACACAAATGTTTTGGGAGTCAAAACGGAATTTACGCACCGAGGTGGAGAGCGTGTTTTCAGAAAATACATGCGTTTCTCTTTCTTTAATTTCCTAAATACGTGGAACCGGAACATTATTGGATCCGTACAAATCAACTTCAAAATAAGCCGTCTCATGAGTTCGTGGTTGGACTATATGCTAATAGTTTGACATGTTTCAGGCGCGACTATGAGCTGTCTGTGGGCGGCGCACACCAATTATCTCACCGAAATGGGCATACGGTATGCGCTGATCAACTATGAGTCGCCGAAAATCGTCATCATTCGATTCTACGGCGTGTGTTTCATGATTCTGTCGATGGGTCAGGTGCGTGTGTGCTGATTGGAAGGGTGATGTTTCAATTCGGGCTTAAAGATAGGAGCAAAGTACAATAAGTGTACTTAAATGTATACACTGCGAATGTGCGCATATTTCGTACTGACACGCAGCAGAGTGCTTGTTGTCGCCGTCAACGCAGTCGTCGCGCTATCCAAGTTTGTTGTAACCCGGACTATGTATACGTGTTTTTGCACGCAAGCCACGTGCGTTGCATAGAACATTGTTGTGTAGCGTAGTCCACAATGCCATGAACAAAAAAGTGAGAAGCTTCATGATCAACAAAACATTCCACCACCAGTTTTCGAGCTGCCGTAAAGGCACCAGACAACCCGATACAAGCCATCCTCCCTGCCCGTTCAGGTGTTCGGCAATCTAATCTCGTGGTACATCTTCCACGTCGCCCAAAACCTGCCGATCGTCTTCATACCCGATTTCGACGAACAATATTTGGACATAATCGACACCGTCGACAAAAGCTGTGGACGATACTACGGCACGGCGCCATTGACCGAGTTGGCGAGGAACAATTTGGCCATACCACCCTTCAGGGGTACGTCTCTAATTGATTGTGATTTTGATTGTCTATTGTGTTTGATTGTGCATTCATAGGGCAAAAAAACTCACGTGGATCAGAAAAATTTTTACTCTGCTGTATTGACGACTAGAACAATTAGTCATCTTGTTATCATGCCCGCTTGTAGTATGAATTCTGATGCATCTTCACATGGATCCGGCATCAAATCGTCTCGTTCCTTTTTCAGCTTCACACAGGTCCTCTGTGTAGTGACCGCCATCAGTAAGAAAAAGGGTCCGTTTGCGATCATGCCACCACAAAGTTGGTAGATTGTGTCGGTTATTACCCGACCCCACCCCTTCAGGCATAATCGCCGTCTGCGCCGTCTACATCGCGTGCACGCTAATCGCCGGTTTCGTGGTCGCCATATTCCTGACGCCGCTAGCGCGCGATCTCGCCAACGAATCCCGCGAGCCTCTGTTCAATTTCAAATTGGCGCGCCTGACGTTCGCAAATCTCGCGTCGGCGCGAAACATCATGTTGATTCCGTTGACCGTGTTTGCCGGCATGGAACAGGCGTACATTGTGGGCGAGTTCACGAAGGTTAGGGGGCAAGACTAGGGGGAACGACAAGTTACGAGTTTGTGATGACCGCACCAAATTTGGTATGATCGGATCGGATCGCTGCCCTGGTGGCTCGAAAAACCAAGAATCAATCATCATCAATATTGAATTGTGCATCGCGTTTGTGGTTTACCGGTTTCCACAGACTGCAGGTGCACCAGATCATCGTCAGGGCGAATCGGAGCCTGTCAGTGATATTGAAATAAACTCTCCAAACTGATCGGCTAGGTGTAAACTTTTTTTAACATGTGCTTATATACCTAGCAGTAGAGCGTCGCGGTCCGTAGCGGTGCAGCACTGTATCCTTTGCGATAACTTCAATCTTGTGAAACATCAGCCAGCTATCCATCTACCCTTTTCAGGCGTTCGCCGGTTGCTGCCTGGGCGTGGCACAAATCGGTTTCGTCATGTGCATGTACGGAGTGGCCAACGGATTGTGCTCATTGGTGTTTGGACCTCTAATCATGGTTAGTTTCGATCAACTTTTGTATATATATATATATATATATATATATATATATATATATCGGAAATATTTTGGTGTGTTTTGGTAATGTTTATTTTATTGATTCGAAACATACATAGCCGTATCGATCGGTAAATGTTTTTACTGATTCCATATAGCCATATCACCCCTCAACGACCAGCCCTGTAAGTTTGTACGTGTGCGTGCGTGAAACATCCGCCATTCAAGGTCTATGCATACCGTACCTCGTGTTCTTATTTGTCTGTGTCTTCTGATGGACTTATTGACAAAAGTGTCGGGCCCATACCGCGCCAGCAACAGCATATTCATTGAAACATCAGCCAGCTAGCCCCAATATTTCAGCTATTCGGTCGTCCCCCACTATTCGCATTCGGTGGTGTAGTGAATGCGTTGATGATCGTCACGATGTTGATGTGGCCGCCGAATTCGTTCGATCAAGCCATTTTCTACGTGATCGCTTGGGCCTGGGGCATGGCCACCGGCGCTTGGAATACACAGCTGAATGGTTAGAGATCTGGGATACGGTCGCGGCGTTAGACTTGGTTTCGAACTTCGAAAAAATTTCGAACCGAGACTCCGAACTCGAAAAAAATTCCAACAAACTTAGAGCTTTTCCAGAAAATTTTCGAACACAAGTTCGAAATTCTTGAACAGACTTGTCTTACTTTAATCTGGACTCAAATCTGTTTGATAGTGACCAAAAAGACATTAATCGGAAATAAGTCCGTCTACTTTCTCCATTCAGGTTTCTGGATCGTGCTAATGGGCGATAACTTGGAGATCGCGTTCACCACACAGCGAATATTCGAATGCGCCGGATTCTGCATTCAATTTCTGATCATTGCCGTTTGCACGACACAAACCCAATTGTGGCTGCTGATGGTCGTACTGGTCGTGGGCATGATTGGATACACATTGGCTGAATTGTATGATAATATTGTGGTGAGTTTGACGGTAGGATGCAGCTTTACGGCATTATGGGGTATGGTGAATTTCTAATTTCGTTGCCTCATGCATTTTTGCAGACGCAGGGAAACTCCTGTTCGAAGTCGAGGCAGGCAACGAGCTCAGCACACAGTTAACAAGCCATGGCATGCGTGCGTTTCGAATGTTTCAGTCACACAAGCTGTGCGTGTGTCAGCTGCGTGTGGCTTGTTCACTGTGTGTTGAGCTGCCTGCCTCGACTTCGAACGGGAGTTTTCCCTGCGTCTGTGAAAATGCATGAGGCAACGAAATTAGAAACTTGCTGTACCATTTCCGATTCGGACGGCGACTTTTATGCACCACGTGTTGGCAAGCCTTGTCTGTCCACGATACGCGCAGTGATAATTTTGAGCCTAGCTCACGGAGACATTTTTAGGCGTCAAACGGTCACTTTGTGTATTCGCATTGATGATGACCTGGTGCTCAACCTGACTGTGAAACGGGTCTAAATCGGGACAAACAAACACAAGCCGCGCAACAAACACATATATTAGGACCTATGACTTGAAACAGGTCAAAACTGAGATTAAACACCAACAATCGCGGAAACTAATCAGCAACTCCTGCCAAACATAGTCCAAGGATGGGCATGATAACAAAGGTAAACAGCACGATTGGGTATGGAAAATCACGGCTCAATTTTGACAATTCTCTGGATTCACAGTAAATGGTCTAATTTTGCGGCAGGAATTGTTTTTCGGTGTCCAGCGTTCGATGATGATGACGGAATCCATGCATACAAAAGAAACGTCGGTACCACCTGATTATTGACGCGACTTTGTGCGTAATATTTATTTTTCATCAAATTTCATAATCACAAAACGTATTTAAAAATATCTAAAAGCGAGCTTCTTATATATTTTGTGTCATTAGTGAAAATTTATTGTCATTTCAATAACTGATTCTCATTCGTGTTTTAGTTTTTGTCTGCTTCTTTTCTTTGTTGCTCATCAATTCAAACACCCTCCTTGTTGCAATGTGCCATAGTACGCCGGAGGAGCTGGAAATTATTGCGTAGAATTATTGTAACATTTCGATATAAACGTTTTTGCCTATTGAGGGCGGGCTCAGGGCGGCCTTGGTCATAGTGGAAAATGGAAATGGAAATGCAAAAAACAATCTATGTCCAAGTTTTCCATTTCCATTTTCCAGTATGACTAAGGGCATATTGGAAAATGGAAAGTGGAAATGAAACTGCAGCAGTCATGTTTTGACATGTGACAAAAACATTTTCTGTTCCACCCAATTCTCGGCAGCTGATTGGTCAGATTTCACACGTTTTGTTTCATTTCCATTTTCCAGTATGCCCTTAGTCATAATGGAAATGGAAATGGAAAACTTGGACATAGAATATTTTTTGCATTTCCATTTCCATTTTCCACTGTGACTAAGGGCGCCCTAAGGTTGAATTCGGAAATCGGAATCCGGAAATATTTCCGGTAAGCTCATTGTGTTTGCATTATAAATTCTTGCGTTTTCCGGAAATATTTTCGGGGCCTAGAAATGTTTTGTATTTTTGCATGCAAGTTATTTCCGGGTTCCGGATTCCGAACTTTAACCTAAGTTCGCCATTAGTGCCATGCTCAGTAACATTCAAAAATGTTCCAGCATCATTAACTTGCCGGAAGCAATCGGTGTGCGCACTGTTTGTTGATTATCATCGTTCAAATAGAAGTATTTCGGCAACTCAAGTGGAGGCTCGTGTTGCTCCAGTGCTTGGCTGCTGGGGGGCACCACTGCTGAAAGATCAATCGCTAGTTTGAAACATTGATATAAAAATACGGCTTAGGGTGGAATTTTCGAAACGGGGTGTAAAGGTCAGTTGGGCGTAAAGGTCGGTGTAAAGTTCGGTCAAAAGCTCGGTCGGCGTAGCTCGGTGTAAACGTGAAACATTGCCTGTTATTAGCGTGGAATGTTTCAAGTTTACACCGAGGTCTATCACACTGAGCCGTCGACCGAGCTTTCCACCGACCTTTACACCCAACTGACCTTTACACCGTTTCGAAAATATCACCCTTACTGGTCAGTCGTCAGCACAAATCGTCACTGTGGTCGTCAACTCAAGCAGCACTGAACAAATATGTATGTATAGGCAATCCGCCAGCTCATGGCACTCGCACGCACACGCTGCATGCTGCATTACGGCCGTCAATGAATGCATCCATTCTCTGCAGTTATCCGTTGAAACATCCCCAAATTTTGCAACTGTGCAGAAAAGTGTTATGGCAAGCAGCAAATGAAAACCTGATAAACTAGATCGTGCTCATCAAAATATGTCACTCGCTCAAAGTGTACATTTTGTTTAGAAAATGGCGTGTGCTGCTGCATGCGCTGTGTGTACAAAAAGTGCCATGAGCCGATGGATTGCCCATACATGGCAATCGAGCTGAGCTGACGACGGGAGTTGATGATGTGCGCCGACGACAAAAATATAAGCCAAAACTACAAGTCAACTTTTTTACAATCACGCAGCGTGACGCTTTCTGGATTACCAAACAATGAAAATCAAAATAAACGAACCAACAGGTCGGTTTTCAATCGCGTGCTGCAAGGCAGCCAACATGGCCGTGTTGTCCCACGCAGTGTAGGTCATTACGGTCATCATGCATGACAAACTGGAACAAAAGAACTTATTTTTATGAAAAAAACAAAATATCGAATCAAAAAATTATCTCACATGAGTACGGTGCCACAAAGGATCACGGAGCTGACAGACACCGGCCAGTGAATCTCGCAGAATCCCGTTTTGCTCATGGATGATTGAAAGTTGATGCACTCGATTTTGTACGACACCGTAAAATTCCAACCTGAACTTTTTAACAAAATAGCACCTGGACTCATGAACTAATAATATTGTCCTGTAGGTTCACATCATGTTTGATTTTTTTCGACCACATGCTGTTGTTTTGAATGACTGACCAACCGATAATGATGAGCACGATGGACAGTATCAGTGACAGGAGGAAGAACAGCGAAAACATCACACATTGACAGCAGCTGCAAAATGGCGCCTTTTCGTACATTTGTATCAATTGTTTCAAATCGGTTAAATTTTTATTTATTTCATCAGATCATCACCTTGTGTTTCGGTGCCTTGATCTTCCGGCATCGCTCGGGTACACGTAGTGCACTTGTTGCTGATGGTCAGCCAGCTGGCGTGATTCTGCCGCGACACTCATAATCCGGTAATTGATCTAGATTTCTGGAAGACGAAAATGAATGAACTATTCTGTGCAAACTCGCAAATATTCGATGTTGAATATTGAAAGCGATGTTCATATAGAGTGTGTAATAAAACCGCACGTGATGTAAAAGGTGAAGCAACACAACAGCGAGAAAAACGATGGCGGTGCTGCGCTGTTGGTAGCTGTGTTGGCGACTGCTTGTTTGTTGACACTATGCAAACGTAGTGATAAGATAAGACAACTGTCAGGGACATAATTGCAGCAACTCATAACAAACCAAAACGGGAACCTCATCTGAACCGCAACAAGTGATCCGGATCCAATTTGAAGAACTGCAAAACGTAAAGAGAAAGAAAATTCGAATCATCAAATCGACGAAGTCCAAAAAATCCAACTGAAATAAAAATATCTGTTCTGTCTGTATTTTCTTGTTAAGTGCACTGTGGCCATTCTCAAACACAGCGGTAAAAATGCCACAATACTTGACCGGATTCGAGATATCGCAGTTGCCCGTGGGCTCGTTCTACGTCGTGAAAAATGGAAAAATCGTTCGCGAGCTGGACAACTTGTCGCCTGACGTCAAATATGAAGTTTGCGTGCGTGTGTTGGGCGGAAAAGGAGGTGAAGATTGATCGTCTAAGACCTTCTTCCGGGGCTGATTCCCCCCGGCTCGGCTTATTTAGTTTGTGATGTCAATGTCCCGTCCCGTGCGTGTTTGCTGAAACTGAAAGTCAGTCATCAAGCAGAGGTGGGAATCGGGCCGGGTTACCTCGGCCCGGCCCGGCCCGACAAGGTTCGGGGGTCGGCCCGGCCCGGCCCGACAGTTCGGGCCGGGAAGTCCGGCCCGGCCCGGCCCAACTTTGAAAAAAGTCGGCCCTGCCCGATTTTTTCGGCCCGACTTTTTTCTGATAATATTTTGAAGCAATTTTTTTGGTGCAAAAATTACTGTTTTTTTGTTTAAAAATGCCTGATAATCATGGAAGTCGGTACTAATTTGCAGAATCGCGAGAAATTTTGAGAAATTTAGCCTAAAAAATCACGATTTTCTATTGAAATTCGATGATGTCTGTCGGGCCTTTTCGGGCCGGCCACCCCGGCCCGACATTCCGGAAAGTCGGCCCGGCCCGGCCCGACCGTTCGGAAAGTCGGCCGGGCCGGCCCGATTCCCACCTCTGTCATCAAGAGTTCCGGACCGAGCCGGGATTTTGGACTTGATCGACCGGCCCGGAGATTTGGGGCCTTGGAGTGGGGACCGGACCGGGCTATACTGTCATAAAGAACCAGACGTTCTTGGTCCAAACTATTTTTCGGAGGGGGAGATAGTGTACCCCCGAGGGGGGAAGGGGGGGGGGGAAGACCCAAATTCGGGAAGTCCTTTTTGAGGGAGAAAATTTACCTATTTTTGCCCCTTTTTGAAAAAAATTCTTCTAAAGGGTATTTTGGCGACTTTTAGAACATTGGCCTGAAAATCACACATTTTAGGCCTATGCCCATTTTAGGCCTAATGGCCATTTTAGGCGAAAAGGAAAACCAAAACACCCAAACCACGGGGGCCCCCCCCCCCCCCCCAAAACGTTTTTTCCTAAAAAAAACCGTTCTTTTTTTTCGTGAAAAAAAAACCGTTTTTTTCCAAATACTTTTCCAGTACTTAAGAACGTAATTTCGAAAAATATAACAATTTCAGTGCAAAATTTGTTCGAAGTGACGAGAGTGCTCTTGAAGAGTGTTGAAGTCAGTCGAAAACACTTGGTTTACACGCTTTTTGGCCCATTTTGGGCCGGTTAATTTTTGTGCTCGAGCCAATTTTTCACTGAAATCGAAAAACTCATCAGTTTTGCATTACAATTTTTTGGAAAAATTGGAATAAAGTACCGATATTTTTCCGATCAAAAACCGAAAAGGTACCCACGGAAAAATAAACGGAAAAGTATTCGGGTCTCGGAAAAAAACGGTTTTTTTTCGGTTTTTTTTCCGGAAAAAAAACCGGTTTTTTTTCCGCCTGCCAGTATAGACCGGGCCCGGCTTAAATTCGAAGGAAATTCCCAACTTTTTCAACCAAAATTTTCAAACCTTGCGCTTCGAGCTTCGCGTATCAGTGTTTGATAATTCTTGGCCTTTTCGGTCGTCTCTTTGACGCAGATAATTTTCGTAATCGTTTCAGCTTTATGAATTTTCTGGTTGTTGCCCCTTGAAACTGACTGACCTAGCCGGGCCGACCTCAGGCCAAAACGAGCCGAGTCGACTTGCAGAGCCCTCCACCGGGCCGGGCTGGGCCAGGGCAGGCCGGAGTTTTTGGCGACCGGGCAGACTTTACCCGGCCCGTCTCCGATCTCTGACGAAAGTCAAATGCCCACTTTATGTTGTTTTAGGTTTCGGGTCGTTGTTGCGTTCGTTCCGCATCTATCGTTCCACGAATCAAGGTATGATGCGCGATCTAAGCGGTCGTCGCGTTCGTGATGTGGACGAGGAGAAGAGACTGAGACAATGGATCAGTAAGAAGGCGGAACGCGAGAATGAAAAGGAACGCAAACGGTATTTTTATTTTCCGTTTTTTTTTGTATCGCCTCCGCCGCCAAAGCCAAGCTCCAATCAGTGTAGTACTTGGTCAGGGTATTGACGATAGATAGATTGTTCCCAGCATTCGTTGACGATAGATAGATTTATACTGGCAGATGAAAAAAACCGTTTTTTTCACGAAAAAAAAAACCGAAAAAAACCGGGTCCATCTGGGACGTGAAAAAAGCTGAAAAAAATCTCAGCCTCCGGTCTTTTTTCACGAAATTTTCCAATTTTTTACAGAAGTTGGGAAATATTTTTGTTCAGAACAACTTTGGCCAAGCGCGGGCGATGTTAATGTGGCTTGCTTCAACTATTTTGGTCACAATAAGCATAAAAGAAGGCACTCCTGGAGTATAGCGGACCCAATAGAAAAATGCCTGGAAACGCTTGGAAAACCCACCCGGGGTTTTCGATTGTGCTGAAAACGAATATGACATCGTCTCCAACCCAATCCAACTGAAAAAAAACGGAAAAGTGAGAAAACTTTTTGGCGCCAATCGAATCGAATCCCTCATCGCCAAACGCAAAAATCATGTCGGTCACGTCGTCGAACAGCGCTGGGTGTTCGGTGGCTACTGCCCGCAGACACGCGAAAGTTTCATGGTCTTCGTGCCCGATCGATCGCAGGCCACGCTGGTGATGGAACACATCGCGCCCGGCTCCATAATCCACTCGGATATGTGGGCCGGATACAACTACGTCGCGTTTCTCCCCGTCGCACCCCTCTACCAGCACCTGCGCGTCAACCACGCCCAGCATTTCGTCGATCCGGCCACCGGCGCCGCTGCACCAACCACGCCGAGTGCAAGTGGATGCACGCCAAACGCAAGCTGAAGTACATGCAAGGCGTCCAGGGCACCACGTTGGAGAGCCACCTCGACGAATACCCTAACCCAACGGCCCTCATCGGGGCCACCAAAACGAAGCCATGTACTGAAGGATTTTGAAAGGGACGTACCTGAAAGAGTTGGATTGGGTCGGAGGGGAAGAGTAGATATGAAAGAGTTGGATTGGGTTGGAGACGATGTCATATTCGTTTTCAGCACCATCGAAAACCCCTGGGTGGGTTTTCCAAGCGTTTCCAGGCATTTTTCTATTGGGTCCGCTATACTCCAGGAGTGCCTTCTTTTATGCTTATTGTGACCAAAAATATTTTAAGCAAGCCACATTAACATCGCCCGCGCTTGGCCAAAGTTGTTCTGAAACGAAAATATTTCCCAACTTCTGTAAAAAATTGGAAAATTTCGTGAAAAAGACCGGAGGCTGAGATTTTTTTCAGCTTTTTTCAGCGTCCCAGATGGACCCGGTTTTTTTCGGTTTTTTTTTTCGTGAAAAAAACGGTTTTTTTCATCTGCCAGTATAAATCTATCTATCGTCAACGAATGCTGGGAACAATCTACCTATCTCTCCCCTCGACCAAGTACTACACTGATTGGAGCTTGGCTTTGGCGGCGGAGGCGATACAAAAAAAAACGGAAAATAAAAATACCGTTTGCGTTCCTTTTCATTCTCGCGTTCCGCCTTCTTACTGATCCATTGTCTCAGTCTCTTCTCCTCGTCCACATCACGAACGCGACGACCGCTTAGATCGCGCATCATACCTTGATTCGTGGAACGATAGATGCGGAACGAACGCAACAACGACCCGAAACCTAAACACCATAAGCCGGGCATTTGACTTTTCGTCAGAGATTCAGACGGGCCGGTAGAGTCCTTCCTGTCGCCAAAAACTCCGGCCTGCCCTGGCCCAGCCCGGCCCGGTGGAGGGCTCTGCAAGTCTACTGGCTCGTTTGGCCTGAGGTCGGCCCGGCTAGTTCTACCAGTTCCGAGGGGCAACAACCAGAAAATTCATAAAGCTGAAACGATTACGAAAATTATCTGCGTCAAAGAGACGACCGAAAAGGCCAAGAATTATCAAACACTGATACGCGAAGTCTCGAAGCGCAAGGTTTGAAAATTTTGGTTGAGAAAGTTGGGAATTTCCTTCGAATTTAAGCCGGGCCCGGTCTATACTGGCAGGCGGAAAAAAACCGGTTTTTTTTTCCGGGAAAAAAACCGAAAAAAAACCGTTTTTTTCCGAGACCCCGAATACTTTTCCGTTTATTTTTCCGTCGGGGTACCTTTTCGTTTTGATCCGGAAAAATATCTGCACTTTCTTCCATTATTTTTCCGAAAATCTGTAAACGCAAAACTGATGAATTTTTTCGTTTTCAGTTAAAAATTGGCTTGAGCACAAAAATTAACCGGCCCAAAATGGGCCAAATAGCGTGTAAACCAAGTGTTTTCGACTGACTTCAACACTCTTCAAGAGCACTCTCGTCACTTCGAACAAATTTTGCACTGAAATTGTTATATTTTTCGAAATTACGTTCTTAAGTACTGGAAAAGTATTTGGAAAAAAACGGTTTTTTTCGGAAAAAAACGGTTTTTTTTCGGAAAAAACCGTTTTTTTTTCACGAAATATAAAGAACGGTTCTTTATGACAGTATAGCCCGGTCCGGTCCCCACTCCAAGGCCCCAAATCTCCGGGCCGGTCGATCAAGTCCAAAATCCCGGCTCGGTCCGGAACTCTTGATGACAGAGGTGGGAATCGGGCCGGCCCGGCCGACTTTCCGGACGGGCGGGCCGGGCCGGGCCGACTTTCCGGAATGTCGGGCCGGGGTGGCCGGCCCGAAAAGGCCCGACATCATCGAATTTCAATAGAAAATCGTGATTTTTTAGGCTAAATTTCTCAAAATTTCTCGCGATTCTGCAAATTAGTACCGACTTCCATGATTATCAGGTATTTTTAAACAAAAAAACAGTAATTTTTGCACCAAAAAATTGCTTCAAAATATTATCAGAAAAAGTCGGGCCGAAAAAATCGGGCCGGGCCGACTTTTTTCCAAGTCGGGCCGGGCCGGGCCGGACTTCCCGGCCCGAACTGTCGGGTCGGGCCGGGCCGACCCCCGAACCTTGTCGGGCCGGGCCGGGCCGAGGTAACCCGGCCAGATTCCCACCTCTGCTTGATGACTGACTTTCAGTTTCAGCAAACACGCACGGGACGGGACATTGACATCACAAACTAAATAAGCCGAGCCGGGGGGAATCAGCCCCGGAAGAAGGTCTTAGACGATCAATCTTCACCTCCTTTTCCGCCCAACACACGCACGCAAACTTCATATTTGACGTCAGGCGACAAGTTGTCCAGCTCGCGAACGATTTTTCCATTTTTCACGACGTAGAACGAGCCCACGGGCAACTGCGATATCTCGAATCCGGTCAAGTATTGTGGCATTTTTACCGCTGTGTTTGAGAATGGCCACAGTGCACTTAACAAGAAAATACAGACAGAACAGATATTTTTATTTCAGTTGGATTTTTTGGACTTCGTCGATTTGATGATTCGTATTTTCTTTCTCTTTACGTTTTGCAGTTCTTCAAATTGGATCCGGATCACTTGTTGCGGTTCAGATGAGGTTCCCGTTTTGGTTTGTTATGAGTTGCTGCAATTATGTCCCTGACAGTTGTCTTATCTTATCACTACGTTTGCATAGTGTCAACAAACAAGCAGTCGCCAACACAGCTACCAACAGCGCAGCACCGCCATCGTTTTTCTCGCTGTTGTGCTGCTTCACCTTTTACATCACGTGCGGTTTTATTACACACTCTATATGAACATCGCTTTCAATATTCAACATCGAATATTTGCGAGTTTGCACAGAATAGTTCATTCATTTTCGTCTTCCAGAAATCTAGATCAATTACCGGATTATGAGTGTCGCGGCAGAATCACGCCAGCTGGCTGACCATCAGCAACAAGTGCACTACGTGTACCCGAGCGATGCCGGAAGATCAAGGCACCGAAACACAAGGTGATGATCTGATGAAATAAATAAAAATTTAACCGATTTGAAACAATTGATACAAATGTACGAAAAGGCGCCATTTTGCAGCTGCTGTCAATGTGTGCTGTTTTCGCTGTTCTTCCTCCTGTCACTGATACTGTCCATCGTGCTCATCATTATCGGTTGGTCAGTCATTCAAAACAACAGCATGTGGTCGAAAAAAATCAAACATGTTATGAACCTACTGGAAAATATTATTAGTTCATGAGTCCAGGTGCTATTTTGTTAAAAAGTTCAGGTTGGAATTTTACGGTGTCGTACAAAATCGAGTGCATCAACTTTCAATCATCCATGAGCAAAATGGGATTCTGCGAGATTCACTGGCCGGTGTCTGTCAGCTCCGTGATCCTTTGTGGCACCGTACTCATGTGAGATAATTTTTTGATTCGATATTTTGTTTTTTCATAAAAATAAGTTCTTTTGTTCCAGTTTGTCATGCATGATGACCGTAATGACCTACACTGCGTGGGACAACACGGCCATGTTGGCTGCCTTGCAGCACGCGATTGAAAACCGACCTGTTGGTTCGTTTATTTTGATTTTCATTGTTTGGTAATCCAGAAAGCGTCACGCTGCGTGATTGTAAAAAAGTTGACTTGTAGTTTTGGCTTATATTTTTGTCGTCGGCGCACATCATCAACTCCCGTCGCAGGCTCAGCTCGATTGCCATGTATGGGCAATCCATCGGCTCATGGCACTTTTTGTACACACAGCGCATGCAGCAGCACACGCCATTTTCTAAACAAAATGTACACTTTGAGCGAGTGACATATTTTGATGAGCACGATCTATAGTTTATCAGGTTTTCATTTGCTGCTTGCCATAACACTTTTCTGCACAGTTGCAAAATTTGGGGATGTTTCAACGGATAACTGCAGAGAATGGATGCATTCATTGACGGCCGTAATGCAGCATGCAGCGTGTGCGTGCGAGTGCCATGAGCTGGCGGATTGCCTATACATACATATTTGTTCAGTGCTGCTTGAGTTGACGACCACAGTGACGATTTGTGCTGACGACTGACCAGTAAGGGTGATATTTTCGAAACGGTGTATAGGTCAGTTGGGTGTAAAGGTCGGTGGAAAGCTCGGTCGACGGCTCAGTGTGATAGACCTCGGTGTAAACTTGAAACATTCCACGCTAATAACAGGCAATGTTTCACGTTTACACCGAGCTACGCCGACCGAGCTTTTGACCGAACTTTACACCGACCTTTACGCCCAACTGACCTTTACACCCCGTTTCGAAAATTCCACCCTAAGCCGTATTTTTATATCAATGTTTCAAACTAGCGATTGATCTTTCAGCAGTGGTGCCCCCCAGCAGCCAAGCACTGGAGCAACACGAGCCTCCACTTGAGTTGCCGAAATACTTCTATTTGAACGATGATAATCAACAAACAGTGCGCACACCGATTGCTTCCGGCAAGTTAATGATGCTGGAACATTTTTGAATGTTACTGAGCATGGCACTAATGGCGAACTTAGGTTAAAGTTCGGAATCCGGAACCCGGAAATAACTTGCATGCAAAAATACAAAACATTTCTAGGCCCCGAAAATATTTCCGGAAAACGCAAGAATTTATAATGCAAAAACAATGAGCTTACCGGAAATATTTCCGGATTCCGATTTCCGAATTCAACCTTAGGGCGCCCTTAGTCACAGTGGAAAATGGAAATGGAAATGCAAAAAATATTCTATGTCCAAGTTTTCCATTTCCATTTCCATTATGACTAAGGGCATACTGGAAAATGGAAATGAAACAAAACGTGTGAAATCTGACCAATCAGCTGCCGAGAATTGGGTGGAACAGAAAATGTTTTTGTCACATGTCAAAACATGACTGCTGCAGTTTCATTTCCACTTTCCATTTTCCAATATGCCCTTAGTCATACTGGAAAATGGAAATGGAAAACTTGGACATAGATTGTTTTTTGCATTTCCATTTCCATTTTCCACTATGACCAAGGCCGCCCTGAGCCCGCCCTCAATAGGCAAAAACGTTTATATCGAAATGTTACAATAATTCTACGCAATAATTTCCAGCTCCTCCGGCGTACTATGGCACATTGCAACAAGGAGGGTGTTTGAATTGATGAGCAACAAAGAAAAGAAGCAGAAAAAAACTAAAACACGAATGAGAATCAGTTATTGAAATGACAATAAATTTTCACTAATGACACAAAATATATAAGAAGCTCGCTTTTAGATATTTTTAAATACGTTTTGTGATTATGAAATTTGATGAAAAATAAATATTACGCACAAAGTCGCGTCAATAATCAGGTGGTACCGACGTTTCTTTTGTATGCATGGATTCCGTCATCATCATCGAACGCTGGACACCGAAAAACAATTCCTGCCGCAAAATTAGACCATTTACTGTGAATCCAGAGAATTGTCAAAATTGAGCCGTGATTTTCCATACCCAATCGTGCTGTTTACCTTTGTTATCATGCCCATCCTTGGACTATGTTTGGCAGGAGTTGCTGATTAGTTTCCGCGATTGTTGGTGTTTAATCTCAGTTTTGACCTGTTTCAAGTCATAGGTCCTAATATATGTGTTTGTTGCGCGGCTTGTGTTTGTTTGTCCCGATTTAGACCCGTTTCACAGTCAGGTTGAGCACCAGGTCATCATCAATGCGAATACACAAAGTGACCGTTTGACGCCTAAAAATGTCTCCGTGAGCTAGGCTCAAAATTATCACTGCGCGTATCGTGGACAGACAAGGCTTGCCAACACGTGGTGCATAAAAGTCGCCGTCCGAATCGGAAATGGTACAGCAAGTTTCTAATTTCGTTGCCTCATGCATTTTCACAGACGCAGGGAAAACTCCCGTTCGAAGTCGAGGCAGGCAGCTCAACACACAGTGAACAAGCCACACGCAGCTGACACACGCACAGCTTGTGTGACTGAAACATTCGAAACGCACGCATGCCATGGCTTGTTAACTGTGTGCTGAGCTCGTTGCCTGCCTCGACTTCGAACAGGAGTTTCCCTGCGTCTGCAAAAATGCATGAGGCAACGAAATTAGAAATTCACCATACCCCATAATGCCGTAAAGCTGCATCCTACCGTCAAACTCACCACAATATTATCATACAATTCAGCCAATGTGTATCCAATCATGCCCACGACCAGCACGACCATCAGCAGCCACAATTGGGTTTGTGTCGTGCAAACGGCAATGATCAGAAATTGAATGCAGAATCCGGCGCATTCGAATATTCGCTGTGTGGTGAACGCGATCTCCAAGTTATCGCCCATTAGCACGATCCAGAAACCTGAATGGAGAAAGTAGACGGACTTATTTCCGATTAATGTCTTTTTGGTCACTATCAAACAGATTTGAGTCCAGATTAAAGTAAGACAAGTCTGTTCAAGAATTTCGAACTCTGTGTTCGAAAATTTTCTGGAAAAGTTCTAAGTTTGTTGGAATTTTTTTCGGGTTCGGAGTCTCGGTTCGAAATCTTTTCCAAGTTCGAAACCAAGTCTAACGCCGCGACCGTATCCCAGATCTCTAACCATTCAGCTGTGTATTCCAAGCGCCGGTGGCCATGCCCCAGGCCCAAGCGATCACGTAGAAAATGGCTTGATCGAACGAATTCGGCGGCCACATCAACATCGTGACGATCATCAACGCATTCACTACACCACCGAATGCGAATAGTGGGGGACGACCGAACAGCTGAAATATTGGGGCTAGCTGGCTGATGTTTCAATGAATATGCTGTTGCTGGCGCGGTATGGGCCCGACACTTTTGTCAATAAGTCCATCAGAAGACACAGACAAATAAGAACACGAGGTACGGTATGCATAGACCTTGAATGGCGGATGTTTCACTCACGCACACGTACAAACTTACGGGACTGGTCGTTGAGGGGTGATATGGCTATATGGAATCAGTAAAAACATTTACCGATCGATACGGCTATGTATGTTTCGAATCAATAAAATAAACATCACCAAAACACACTAAATTATTACCGGTCGCATATATACAAAAGTTGATCGAAACTAACCATGATTAGAGGTCCAAACACCAACGAGCACAATCCGTTGGCCACTCCGTACATGCACATGACGAAACCGATTTGTGCCACGCCCAGGCAGCAACCGGCGAACGCCTGTATAGGGTGGATGGATAGCTGGCTGATGTTTCACAAGATTGAATTTATAGCCAAGAATGACCGCGACGCTCTAAGCTGTGTTAAAAAAAGTTTAGACAGCCCGACCAGTTTGGAGGATTAATGGCAATATTACTAATAGGCTCGGTTACGTGTCCATCTGGTGCATTCGCACTGACGATGATCTGGTGCACCTGCGGTCTGTGGAAACCGGTAAACCACAAACGCGATGCACAATTCAATATTGATGATGATTGATTCTTGGTTTTTCGAGCCACCAGGGCAGCGATCCGATCCGATCATACCAAATTTGGTGCGGTCATCACAAACTCGTAACTTGTCGTTCCCCCTTGAAGTATACGTAACTGAACGAAGTACACGACAAAA
>JASAMV010003317.1:0-17593 GCA_030248065.1 Rhynchonema sp. JSB1_4
TCGTACGCCCGAGAGTGCCCTCGATCGCAGCATCGTAGTCGTATGCCGCATTCACTCAGTCCGTCTTCCCTGTCGATTGCTCAACCGCAGCGACAGCAACACTCATTCGATAATACTAACGCTGCTGCTGGTTTGTTTTGACTGGTTGTTATGTTTCACGATTTTTATTAATCATAATTTTTTCTTTTTTAAAACGCTTAAAATGGAATTTGCACCTAGAATATGCCCATCTTGCCCAGCCCATGTTACCGATTTGTAATAAAATGGAAATCGTCGAAATTCGGCAGGCACAGCACGACGTGCGGCCCAGCGTTTCCGGGAACACAACAACAACGCCATTGTCCTGGTTTGAATGCGGTGTCCCTGAGCAGACAGGCACCCTCCATGCAAGATCAGCAAATGGCCGAATTACAGCGGTGGTACACCGCTATGCAATTGGAAATAATTGTTGGTTTGTTGCTTGGCTGACTCTTCCAGGTCGCTCACTGCTATCAAAGCGACACTTTTCCAACATTTATCATATGCAACTTATGCCTAATGGACAACCGTGAGACGTCCCGCCCGACTGCGTGTTCTCTATGTAACGACCAGCTACTGCTTTCAGGTGCAATGTGCACCGAAAGTTTTGTTTTGTATGCAAAATTTTAAAAGTTTTACGTGCAAATTGACTTTTCCACCCAGTTTATCGTCGAAAAATAAAATTGCTTATTGAAAAGTTCTCTGAGAGAGAAAGAACCCATGATAATAGGTAAAAATTAACCATCATGCAACCGTTTGCAGTTCCGCACACGGCGCCGCCGAAAAGTCAATTTGCACGTAAAACTTTTAAAATTTTGCATACAAAACAAGACTTTCGGTGCACCCGACCGGCCGCAGTGGCATGCATCCTCAGTTCCCTGATTCGCACCAATCCACCTCCACCGCCCATCATGCCTCCAATTTCGCCAACCATAATCACACTCTGATCAGTGCAGGGCCACCACCGACTGCTTCGATGGTCGACGCCAGTGTGGCCGCTTCGATGGTCGACGCCAGTGAGCCGTGGACTGTTAAGTCGAGATCACGCTTATTGGGGATTTCATGACAAGATCGACCGCTGATTGTAAAACAATACATTCTGCTCCATATATCGTGACATGGTACACTTACATTTTGAATTGGTTGCATTTTTTCCTCGTCTTGAAAGCACTTTTATTCACCTGTTTCATCTGTTTTCCAGGTCATTCATTCCCGCCCATTCGCGTTGCTCACATCTACTAGCCGATGCTGACGTGTCCCCGCATCTTCGCTTCTCCGCATTTTAAGGCTTATTTTAGCATAATTTCGACGAATTTTTATACCTCTGTTTTTGACTTCTGGTCAATACCCCCAAATCGGGGTTCCCGGATAGCTAGCTAGCTTTCTTGCGCCGGACCTCTCCAGCTAGTTAGCTTTCTTGCTCGGACCAACTAAAGGCAGTATAGCTACGGACACTACTCAGGCCAAAATACCGTAACCTCTGACCACAAAGATCGTTGCGAGACCATTGCACATCGCTGCCTATACAACACGTGTATTTGATGCAGCAAGCTGGAAGTTGTCATCGTGCGCGTGGATCACCAAAATATCGTGCTCCTAGTTGGTGTTGGCGCCAGCACGCAAAACATAGATTAAAAAAGCAAAATGGTCTCGACACGATCTTTGTGGTCAGAGGTTACGGTATTCTGGCCTAAGTCGCGTCCGTGGCTAGACTGCCTGTAGATCACTGACTATAACCCATAGCTGTGAGTGTGAAATGTGCCTAACGGTGCAGATAGCCGGCCGGCCGTGCATTTGTAGTTGGTTTTACCTCAACGCTTGAAACTGCAAAATGTGATGCACTCCACGTCCTCGTCCGTAAACACCGTTCATATCCGTTCATCTTCGTTCACGTCGGATTAATTTCCTGAGAATCCGCCCAGCCAGATTTGAATTTTCAGAACACCTAAGCGATCAATTAGGGCGTCCAGCCCGGCTTAGGCTAAACCCAAGGCGATTGCAATGTCTATCGTGTAGAGCAACAACAATCGACCCCAAAATGGATATTTTTTGACTCAAATTGGCTCAAAATCGGCATTTTTTAACAACTAAGAAGCAAAAATTCGCGCGCTACGCGCGGATTTCGTACATCTACAACATTTTCATCAACATTTAAACATTATTACCTATTTCGTGCACTACAGACAAATCCACTCCACTGCACTGATTTTGGTGTACCCCCAGCCCCCACTGCAGTGATGTAGTTTGTCAGGTGGCTCGAGCTAGCCAGGGAGGTCAGGCTTCGAGCTAGCTGATTAACAAATTTTGGAATTTTTGGGGTATTGGAAAGTTTTTGCCAAAAATATACAGTTCATATACAAATGCATATACAATTCATATACGTTCAAAAATACAATTCATATAACTCCGACACGTGCATATGTTAAAACATAACACGCCCGAACTGATACAACCGATCCATTGGAACTCCAAATATAACTGTTGCAAAATAAGGCTACAGGCAAACAAGCGCATAGCTATATTATCTAATACAAACAGAATCGACTGAATCCAGTAATATTAGTAAAATTTGCAAAATAGCAAAATAAGGCTACGTGTAAATATAACTGTTGCAAAATAAGGCTACATCTAATACAAACAGAATCGACTGAATCCAGTAATATTAGTAAAATTTGCAAAATAGCAAAATAAGGCTACGTGTAAATATAACTGTTGCAAAATAAGGCTACACACAGGTGGAGGAGCGCTCTGGGACCGGTCAGTAATGTGTGAAGAACCCTTTTTGAGAAATAATATAACTACAGATATCAGTATGGAAAAGTTATAAGAAAATTATATAACTATGCAGACGTAGCTGGCGAAGAGATAAGTATGCGAAATAACACTGAAAAACAAAATTACTAAAGTAGTACATAAATTGCGATAGAATCGGGAAACAAAATTAGTAGAGTACTAAATACGAGTGCAAAACTGAAAAATAAAACTAACTGCGTGCGAAATAAGACTGCGAAATGAAAGTACTGCAGAAAAAGAACAGGTTAAAAATATTAGAAAGAAATTATGATACTGCAATTGATAGTTAACGGAGATAGTATGAGAAAATTATAAATTTTTATTGGGAAATAATGCGACAAGACGTCATACGCGAGACAAAGAGACGCATAGCTGTATTATCTAAGGCAAATAGAAGGGAGTAATATTACGCTACGTGTAAATATAACTGTTGCAAAATAAGGCTACATAGGAGCGCTCTGGTACCGGTCAGTAATGTTTGAAAACCCCTGTTTAAGTGCAAAAGAATATTGTGTTACTATTTCGATGAAAATTTTTCAACGAATATTTAAAAAACAAGGGATCCATAGAACTCCAAAAAAACGGATCCATACAACTCCAATTCATATAACTTCGACAAGTAAATATGTTAAAACATAACACATCCGAACCAATACAACCAATCCACAGTACTGCGATTGACATAACTGCATTGGGCTGCGAGCAAAGTCAATTTTTTTGTACGGCGGCCAGTGATGTGGTTGGGGGGTATGGGGGGTATTACCCCCCAACTGCTAGGTAGCTTTCTTGCTTCGGAACCCATACCCCCCAAACTGGCTAGCTAGCTTTCTTGCTCCGGTCACCAAGTAAAAAAAGTGTTGATTTTAGTGCCAAAATGACCATTTTATGGGCCAAAATGGTCAAATTCGTTCCAATTTTCTCACACGTGCGCAAAAACACGCATCTTAAGGCTTATTTTAGCATAATTTCGACCAATTTTTATACCCCTGATTTTGACTTCTGGACCAATACCCCAAATCGGGGTACCCGGCTAGCTAGCTAGCTTTCTTGCGCCGGACCCCTCCAGCTAGGTAGCTTTCTTGCTCGGACCAACTACATCACTGACGGCGGCCAAGACGTTGGAGAATTCTTGCGATGTCACCTGCATATTAATGCATAGTTACGATTTGTTTGCTTCAAGGCATAATATTTGATTTATAAATCAAAATAATGTTCTAAATCGTGTGAGAAGTTTTTAAAGGAGGCCGTTCGCATTTCAAACCGCTTTTAAGCTTTGCGCGCATTTGAATATTGTTCAGGGCGTTATTGAACTCTCACGCACCAAGAACCCAATCTGCAGCATGCGACCAGGGAATGCACTTTAAGTTAGTTTCCCTGAACTATGCACCATTATAAAAATCAAAAAAAGTTTTCATTAATACGTTTCATGCAATTTTTCTAACCATCCTCCTTGCTCGACAACACCGAGACAGTATTCGATTGAAGCAGAGACGGCGAGACCATAAGTGAATCGTCAGTTGTTTGAACATTTTTCACAGCATCCGCAATCCAACTCCAACCGTCCTTGCCGACTTCTGAATAAAAATGGCAATTAGGAATTTATTTAAAGTGATGATGTCCGAAAGATATGACTGGATATTGCTGTTGTTTTTTATGAAGTAAGTTCTCAATATACATCGATATAAATATTTAATAATTCGCATATTTTATGAAAGTACTATTATAATACGAAAAGACTCACGTTGTTGCACTTTGACTACATCCGCCTTTCCATATTCAAAATCTTGTGATAGTTCACCGGCAGAATTTCGCATTGTCTGAATTGCCGTTCGATATTGACCTTCGGCAGATAACATTGCGATCCGATGAAATTTATTCTGGCAAATGAAGTGTCGACATGATTAAATATGCGACGACCTGAAATTAATAAGAAAAAGTTTGATCCGTGCCAACTTCAACTATTTCTAAAGCTATTGCTTCAGTTTTGTAAGATTAACTGTAAAAGTTATGCCTAAAAAATAAATGGAGAAGTTAAATTGAAAATACTGCCGAATAAAATTTAAAAAGAAATAACGCGACAAAGAGTGCGTTACGCAATAAGTTGTTAACAAAGTACAATCTGTTTGTGTGTGGATCTAAATTCGCCGCGATCAGATATAACCCCCCTTTTGGAAAATATTCTAATATGTGTGAATTATTTGCAAGAAGGAAATCTTGGGTATACTACACGTTTGGCAAATTACAACTCTTCTAAACATTTGTGTCGTTTAAGAAGACTCGTTTGAAATTATCCAAAGTGCAAAATGAATTTATACTGTCGTAAAGAGTACTTTTTTACTTATCATGAAAAAATAGTTTTCTTGCAAATGAGTATTTTCTTTTCAAATAATTTTTGCAGTAGTTAGGAATCTAATTTACAAGAATATAACAATGTTATTGTAAAGTTTATTTAAACTGAGTAAAGTGTTCTTGAAGACTTCAAGTTAGTCAAAAATAGCTAGTTTACATGGATTTTGACCGATTTTGAGTCAATTAATTTTCATGGCAATTTTTCATGAAACTGAGAAAATCTATCAGTTTTGCATTATACTTTTTGACAAAATCAGAATAAATTAGTGATATTTTTTCGGTGAAAAAGGGAAAAGTATTCTCGAAAAAATACATAGAAAAGTATTTGCGTCTTGGAAAAATTTTTTTTTGCCATTTGACAGTATAAATGGATTTGTGGCATTATATTAGCAGAACTGTTTGGTATACGACAGGATCTTTTTGTTACGTATTGATAATGAAGCAATATAGCAGAGTTTAATCTTTATAACGAACCCCCTGGAAAGAGACCTGCCTCCGTCGCTAAAATGACGTCATGCGTTAAAACAAACGTCATATGCGACAAGCAATAATAAAACCAATTGAGTCTTGACGCAAACTGCGTCTGTCTGTGCGACAAGCAATAATAATCTGAATTTGAGCTTCAGATGTCTGACATTTCCAATCTTTTCAGCATATTTGTTCTCAAATTAATTTTTCAATTGTTTTATGAAACTTTCACTCAATATCGGAACAGAAACGAAAAACATTAAACATCTATATGTATTAATTACAAAATGAAAATTTCAAAACAAAGAATGATGAGACTATTCTGTCTTTTTGCGTTCTTTTTACTCATATACAGAAATTTACTTTGTTTTGTTTCAGTATGCTTTTATTAATGATAAATTGTTGTATTTTTTCTCCATAAGTTGAAGTTATTCCACACATAGTTCCATTTCAAAACTACAATGACTGAAATGATGCATACAGAATTAAAATTAATGCAAATTTCCTTTATACGTTTCACAATTATTGTGAAAGACAAAAATAAAATCATAATACTTTTGATTCAACTGAAAAATTGAAAAAAACCTAGTCAACTTTAGGTTCTTTTGTTGAACGTGTCATATCGTCACGCAACATACATAAATGACAATATTTTCCATAGAGAAATCTTCCTCCACATAGGGTTGAGCAACTCCGATTTTCAATAAGAAGAGATCGTGTCAAAAATCAAAAAACTGTTCTAGCTACTAAAATTTGGAATGGTTTATCAGATGTTCAACTTGCGTTACGTTCTCGAGTGCGACGAGCGACAAGCTGTCCCAAACAAACAAACAAGATCGTTCACGGTCCGGCGATAAATTAGGGAGTCCAAATTTAGGGCATGCAGACGCTGTTGGTAAGACAGTGTCTGCATGCCTGGTAAATAATAAGTGAATTTTAAAGGTCCCCTGAATTTGGGTCTTCCCCCCTTCCCCCCCTCGGGGGTACACTATCCCCCCCTCCGAAAAAAAAACGGAGGGTCCGCTATCTCCACCTCCGGACCAGGAACTACACTGCCCTAAGGTACACTAACCGCCGCGACTAAGGTACGCTAGTACACTAACCTCTGCGCCAGGTGCACTAACCGCCTCAATTTTTGCCTAAAATAGGCATTTTTAGGCCTAAAATGGGCGATTTTTCGGTTAATGATGTCAAAAGTCGCTAAAATACCCGTTTATGGAGAATTTTTCCCAAAAAGGGGCAAAAATCGGTCAAATTTTCCACCTCAAAAAGTGACTTTTTCCTGAATTTTGGTCTTCCCCACCTTCCCCCCACCCAGGGAGGCACACTAACCGCCGCACGGAAAAAAGGGGTAGGTACACTAACCGCCGCGCCGGACCAGGAACTACACTGGTTGAGGATAGATGAATGAAATGAAACCAGAAAGTGTTGACGATAGAAAGATGAACTTGGGGGTCCCCTTTGATTGATTTTGGCTGTTTTGGACCAAAAAATGTTACTTTTGAAGTGAAATTTGGAAAAAATGGGGCAGATACCGTACCAACCAGAGAGAGGGGATACTGACCTGAGCGCGTGGGTGCACATACCGTACCGGCGAGGGGGAGATACTGCATCTTCAGCACTGCGCTACATTTTCCGTAGCTCGCTTTCCGTTTCCACTAGTGATAAAATGACCGATACTGGACCGCTTCCGAGCCGTGAGGCAATCGAAAAACGTTTTGTCGACAGCGGCGAGAAAGAGCGGCTGAAGGAATTATTGATTCAACGATTGGATGAATGCGGTTGGAATGTGCAGGTGTGTTTCTATGTTTATTGTGTTGCATACGGTCATCTATCAAAAGTTGCGGGGAGTTGCGAACTAATCCTAAATGTCTGTTTTCCGGTCACTCAACAGTGCCGAACGCTGATCAAGGAGCGCGGAATTGATCAAATTACGAACGAGGAGCTCATTCGCGAGGTAAAACTATTGAATATCCGGTCCTTTAGCTTTAGGTTACCGAGTGATGGCGCAGGCTTGCTTTTGTGATTCTGTTGAAATTTATTTTTCCTTGTGTAAACTTATCAACGCACGCGCAGCTACTTATTTGTCATTTTCAAAATTTGCGCTTTATTTGTAGTCTGTGTTACGAGCAACACTAGTTTGTTTTATTCCGTCCCCAGCAATTCAAAAATACATTAACAGAAGAAGTACAGGAACCAAGAAGCGTAATTACGTGACCGTGTGGCGGGTGTGTAATTTATGGACATGAAAATGAATACAAGACAGGATGCGGAAGTTACGGGAATGAAAAATAAATACGAAACCAAGACACGAACGAGTGAGAAGGTGGACGAAATTACGGGCGGGCAGACACACAACATGCAATCAGAAATTAAATGTACGCAGAGCATAGGTTTTCAGGCACTTTTTAGGTGTAATTTGCAATTTCAGAATTGCACCTAAAAATTGGAGAGTTAGGTGCAAGTTACACCTAGAATTTTGAACACTCTACTTGTGATTATCGCCCGTTTACTAGCACAAAAGCGTAAAAACTTGCAAACATTTCGCTACGCGGCTTGTGCATACGTTTCCTATGCTTCTGCAGTCAAGATTTCAGCCTGAAAGCCAGTTTTGTGGTCATTAATACGCCTATTTTGCTGCGTGATTACTTCATCATGCCGTTTTAATCGTATATCCTGCGTGAAAACACAACACCAAGAAAAAACAATGAATTTGTGGCTTTTGGCAAAAACTTGTGCTTGCACCCAAAATTTCAAACTTGCACCTAAAAATCAAGGGGAAAGGTGCAAGGAACACCTGGAAAATTTCTCGAAATGTGCAAGTGGCACCTGGAAAATTTTTTAAAAATAAACCCTGACGCAGAGCCACAACAATGTACAACGGTGCAAAACTGGACCTTGCGGAATTCCGCAATCCGAAAGCAGTCTGTTAGATTGTCTCTCTTTGTGTCCGCTGTCCGCATTGCGTGCGCTGTGTCTTTTTCCGCGGTGGCCAGCCGCTGAGGAGGACCATCGTCCCTTCCAACATTGTCCTTGCAGGCCAGTAGTCCAAAGTGGTGCCACTCGGGGTTCCGGCTTGCACATCTCTGGGTCCATTGGTTGGGAAAGTTTTGGTTGACGTTGTTGCCGTTGGCTGGAGGTGCTACTGAGCACGGCGGCATCGGCGCTGATAGCCAGCACCGCGAGGAGGTGACATCGAGCGCGCCCCACGAGCGACACTCAATATGAATAAATCGCAACGCCAAAATGTACATGTCATACAGTAGCACTAGCGGATCCAGGGGGCACAGGGGCCTTGTTCCTCCTTTGGTCAAAGTGGCCACCGAAGGGAGCACTATTTCGGAGAGTGGAAGGAGGACCACTAAATCCCGGGATTTTCACTTTAACACATTTCAAACATCTAAAAATCGCGCGCTTCGCGCGTCAGATACGCCCATATCATAGTAAGTTAGCTATCGCGCCAACTTTTTGCGGCATTCTCATATTTTGCACGGCATTTGGCTTAAACTTGCTCAGTTGTAAACAAGCACAGGTCCAAAAACGATTTTTGAAAAATCAAACATGCACCAGACAAAAATGACCTTTGGGATTTGGCCCTACTTGGCCGAAAGGCGGATCCGCCACAGTGCAGTAGTCGATCTGCATCGTGCTGTGCCTCGCTTGGTGGGCACGTTGTTGTTGCTCTTTTTGTTTGTACCCAGCATCACCGACACTCGACACATTGAATTTGCTTTTTCAGGTTACGCCCTTCGCTCGCAAACAAGTTCCAGACGCTGTCAAACGTGAACTGTTGCAAATGATTCGGGAATATCTCGTCAAAGAATCTGGTCTTTCTGATTTATAGCATTTGCCGTCTTTCTTGGTTGTTCAATCCTATCATGTTTAATCGTGCTGTTGTTTTATCTGATTGAGTTCTTCAGTTTCAGTAAAACGGGTCAATATCAGTTGTTTGTGGAATTATTTGTTGCTCTGTTTGATAATCGGACCGCAGCTACATTGCTGCGTTTACTAGCTTCTTCTTTTTGTTGTTCATTTTTCGCTTTGTTTATTGTTTTTCTTGCCACTTGTGTCTGTCATTGCTGCAGGTGAGATCATTGCTTTGCGACCGCCATGTTGTACAGTGACGCTCTCAAACACGCACCCAAAATGCGGATAAAGCAGCGGGGTGATGATGGGCACGGGTTGTCAACGACAAGAGCTCAGGCTGGCACCACGGATCACACAAAACCAGCTGCGATGCCTAACCAAACAAATGCACAGGTTGGTAATCTTGTGGTTTCTGTTTGCATTACATAAACAGTTGATTGTTGGCCGAAATGGATTTATGTTTTCAGGCGCAACTCTCTTCATCCCAGAAAAAAAGAAACAAAAAAAAGCCGTCGAAAAATGTGCCATCGTTGTTCGATTTTGTTGAGAAACCAACGGTTTCTGTTATACCGACTCCGACAGGCACGCCCTTCACTACTGCTGGTGGGCAATCGAAAGTGGGTCTAATTAGAAATACAGTGGGATTATTGTTTCACAACGCATGGTTTTGCTTCAGAAGATTCCCACAATCGTTGGCGGGGTGAAACGACACAAGCTTGAGGCTACCAGCGGTAAACCACCGAAACCCACGTCAAACTGCTCTGTACCCAGCCACATCGTTGGCAAACGGGCAACAACACGTGAAACACCAAAAGTGCATTTATCGTCATTGAAAAAGGTTCGACAATAAAACATTGATCTCACATCGGATTTTGTTTGCTCTCCAGTTCATGTAAAATTAATGTGATTCGTATGTGTCCAACTCTACTTGTAAATGTCGTAATTTCAGTCACGCTGACATTTAAGGTTGTGGTTCGTGAACGTTCGGAGCGTAAATCGCTATCGACCAGCACTTCAACACAAGACAACGATCACAGCGACGTTACTGTGTTGCCTTCGATTTCTCAGTTGAATGATTCCAAAAAGTTGGAGCAGAAACCGTTCAGTAGGAAATTTAGGAGGTTATTCGTTCTTGAATTGCTTGTTATTCTATTTGAATGGGACAAAGGCAGAATTAGTTCTCTGGTAAAGAGTATAATTAAACCTTGTCCACATTCGCGGTGGTTAGAGACTGCCTCCGTCTTTCCAGCTATTGCGACAACGCTGTGACCAAAGAGTTGAATACTGCGGTGTCTGATTTTTTGGCTGAAGTCAAAAGACTGCATGATCGAATGTACGCAAAGGATCAAAGAAAGGTTTGTTTTGTTCATAGAACAATTATCCATGAGCTGTTGACGGGCACTAATTTTTCTGTTGCTTCTCTGGCGCAATCTATTTACTTACGGTGTCAGTTACTTTCAGGCCCGAATCAGGAAACGACTTGTTTGCGGTTTGCGTGAGGTGAACAAAGAATTGCGACTAAAGAACGTCAAATGTGTGATTGTTGCGCCCAATATTGAACCCATACATAGTCCAGGTTTACAGAAATTCGGAAATGGTGCTAAAAATATCCGTGCTAATGTGTTTTCTTGTCATCCCCCACACATTTTAGGTGGACTCGATGATGTGGTGAGCAAAATCCGGTCGCAATGTTTGGAGCAGCAATTGCCGTACATCAGCGCACTCAATCGAAAGCTGTTGGGCAACATTGTGAAGAAACCTAAGGCCAGTGTGGTCGCCGTGCTCAACTTTGACAGTGCTGAGGTACAATTACGTATGCAGTTCTTATGGGCAAATTTGCTTCGCACAGGCAAAAATGGTTGTTTACGAGGCCTTAAAAGATACGTTTGTCGTTCCGGGAAATTTTTCCAATTGGCAACTTTTGGAAAAACCGGTTTTTTTCAGAAATATCCAAAAAAATTTAGTTCGCGAAACAACGTTGTCAAAACAACTGGGAATTGGTTCTAAGCGGTCCAAAAAAAAGCTACTTTTAACGCTTCCGCTGCATTTGTAGCCTGTTTCAGACCGTTTCCAAACAAAATTTTTATCGAAAATAGGCGTTTTTGGACATTGAAAAAAACGTTTTTTCCGAAAAATGTTTTTCCAAAACTATATTTTGCGAAAAATACGCAAGTACAGGTAACATTGTGTAAGGGCGCGCCCATGTAGGCCAGGGCCGGGGCCGGGGCCATGAAAAATAATCTATGTCCGAGGCCCTGGCCCCGGCCCCGGCCCAGGCCTACATGGGCGCACCGACAGGGCCGGGGCCGGTGCGAAACATTTTTCTGGATAGGCGACGTTAGAACTACAGGGTTGTCAATAATCCAACATCGGTTTCGTATACATATGCAGCTGTGCGTCTGTGTTCGTATTGGGTGTGCTGTTGCCTGATGTATCAAGGGCACGGTCATTTTGGGGTTTTATTTAGGTTATGCATATGTATTTGTTCAAGCAAATTAATATAAAGCGCCTTATTCTTAAAAATACTGGCTGATGAAAAGTCACCAGATGACATAAATTTTTTGAGCAACCACAGTAAACGACATGTGTCTGCGCGAAATTCGAGTAACCTATAACTCAACCAATCAGCGAAACGCGCACGTCGTGTATGTCCACGGTCAAAAGCAAATGTATGTGTATAATTGCAGGTAGAAGTTCAGTGTTTTGTCAACCATATTTCAAACTGCAGCCCGAATTTGCAATTTACAAATTTGTATAATCTAAAGAAAAAACACAAGATAGCCATGCCCTTGATAAATCAGGCAGTAGCGCACCCAACGCGAACACACACGCACAGCTGCATACGAAACCAATGTTGGATTATTGACAACCCTGCAGTTGAAACGTCGCCTATGCAGAAAAATGTTTCGCACCGGCCCCGGCCCTGGCCCCGGCCCTGTCGGTGCGCCCATGTAGGCCAGGGCCGGGGCCAGGGCCTCGGACATAGATTATTTTTCATGGCCCCGGCCCCGGCCCTGGCCCTGGCCTACATGGGCGCGCCCTAAGGTCAAAAAGAGGAAAGTCCAATCGCAACAATAGGTGGAATTCAAAAACAAAGGCAATTTCACCGTCAACTTCATCGTCAAAGTTCAAAGTCAGATGTTTCGGGGTGACGCTGGCTGATGCAGTAGACGCGATTTTGTGAACGAAGGGTCAACTTTGAGGCGTTCTTATGCATGACTGGAGGCATTTCTCTTCTTATTATTATTTAAGGATGCAACACAAGCGTTTTGGAACAGTATTTCTCAGTTTTATGGTTCTGAAAGAAGGCAAAGAAATAAACAGGTGATTACCAACGGCGGCGCAAAGTCAGTGATCAGTGATCGCATCGTTATTTCAATACTACTGGGCAGAAATTCTTAAAACTCGGAAATCCTCTTCTAAAACGCTTGTGTTAGATCCTTGAAATAATATTTTGTTGAGAAAACCGTGCAGCTGCAACCATACACAACAATGCAATACAATCAAAGTTGACACTTGACACTTGACGGTGAACTTGATTTTGTTTTGTGAAATCCAGCCATTTTCAGCCGCAGCACAAGAAAATGATACAAGCTCTCGAGGAAGCCGTTAATTTGTTGGAGCAGAAAAAATCTGATCTGGTCACCACCAGCACAGTCGAGAAACAAGGTGGGCGTCGGACTTCATTTGGCATTTTCATAGGCTCTTTTCCAAATGTCTAGCTGATGCTTGACCTGGTCGACTGCAACTTACCGGACGACATGTTTTGTTGCCGGCTCACATCCGAGCGTGTCGTAAAATTTTTATCGACCAGATCCTGACCAGGAGTTGAATTCATGCATTTCCTGTGTGATTTTATTCATGATTAAAATTATGGCAAAAATCTTTCTGGTATTTTTCTTACTGTTGATGTTGAAAAAACGTGTTAACTTGAGAAAAAAATTTAATTCTCGAGGTCACGGTTATCTATACTACTAAAACAGGAAGACGTATGTCTGTATGTGTGTGTGTGGCCCCCTCCCTCGGAAGGGCGGACGGGTCAATTTTCACGGGTAGCTTTGGGTATGCTGACGGGTCTTCGGGGGGGGGGGGGGCACGGCATGGGCGCGGAGCTGTAGCCGGGCCCGTCTAGTTCACCGAAAAACGGAATTTTTTTCGACTGTACTTGTCTGAAACACTGCTTTGCGTCCAGCCGCAGTCGATAACCGTAAATGAATAAATTATTGTTATCAATATCATACCATACACATTTATATTACAGTAGCAGCAGATGAGTCGAGCTCCGAAGCGCTGTGTGATGGATTCAACTGGTTGTTCGCTGACAACAACAAAGATACAGTGACTGCTGGTCAACAGCGACCGACGTCCATGGTTGACTACATACACGCACCCGTGTTTGTGCCCAAACAACAAGGTTGGCGAACGTGTTTTTGTGCTCACGAACGTTGTGAACACATGACTGACTGATTGCTTGCTTTCAGGCCCATACTCCGGTTCCCCGCTTCATTTCGGTGCTTTACCTTATCAGTCGCAATTCGCAGCCATCCCACCACATTGGATGTCGGCGCCGCCGCCACCACCACCACCCCCACACCCGTTTGGTATGGATCACAATTTATATCAACCGGACCTTTCTGGCCCACTTTCACCACCTGGGTCGTCCTTTGGATATTGGCAGTAGTCAACACAATGCCATGAAGATTCGTCGCTCATATGAAACATTAGTCACATTTGTTTCTCACTGATTGATATGTATTGCTGATATCAAGTCATATTTTCCAATAGAATACAGTCAGCATGGTCGATGTGATTTTTCACATTGTGATATTAAAAACAACAATCGTATGGCCCTCGCAAAAGTAAATGAGCACAACTAGTTCCAGCGAGATCAACGAAAGATTTGCTGTGCAGATATTCCTGCAACAAACCTTACAATGTGGTAATACTATGCAGTGGTGTCTGCTGTGGCTGGGGTGGGAGTGGGCAGACCTCCCCAGAGGTACCACCCCTCCTCCCTTCTCTGGTACAGTGTCCAATTTTTTCACCAGAAATTAGCGCATCCCGCCGATTTGGTGGATTTTTGTACCGATCGTGCAGTGCCTCGCCGAAGAAGTAGCCACAGTAATGCATTCATGTGTGCTCATATCATCTCTTTTCTATTACCAAGGTTGATTATTGTGTATGGACGAATTCACTTCGTGTATTTTGAATATTTCTTATTCTTGTTCGTTGCTCACATAGCTTCGCAGTTGTTACATGCTGCTAGGTGAGTCTGAACAGTTAATGTTTACAATGATAATCATTTCCATGTATTATTGCTGGGTTAATTCGCCGTTGGGGATGGGGGATACTCCCAAGGGATATCTGTCTCGAGCCGACCCAAAGCGTATCTCGACTCGTAGATTTATACTTTTCAAAGGCAAAAGTCGGTGTTTTTCGACCTCGGAACCCCTAAAAATTCAGCGCGTAAACACACGAAAATGGTGATTTGCGGGCTTTCGGCCAAAATATCAAAAAGTACCCATTTGTAGGCCAATTTTACTGTGAATAGCATGCATAAACGGCCTTTTGACGGACCATAGGGTACCTTGGGTATGAGCAGCCTCTGTGGGTATCTCGAGTAACTCCGGAACCTTCCCCGTCTCGGGTATCTTGGGTCAATTGGCCTGCCACTACTCAGCATGGTCGGGACACAGCAGTGTGTCAAATGAGGATTTGGCTCTGCGGTTCTCCGTGATTATAGTTTCCGGTTAGAATTATGAGGGTACTTGTTTATTTGTATGGTGTCTGTAAATTTGTCGAGTCCTTCAATGCCACACTCATTTCTAAACTATTAATTAAATGCGGCCAATAAAGTCAACTCTGCCGGTGCTGATGGTTTTTCTGATGGAAGTTTTCCATTTCGAAGCGCCAAACGGGCTTCATTATCCAGCCAGCTGGTGTCCCACGCGCCATCAGCCTATCTCGTACTTAACACGCACACGCATCTTCCGAGTGCTGATCGTTTTTGTGTGGGTATACGTTCTTGGATTCTCTGATATAACTCGCACGCTCCGCGTTCACTGTTTTCACATTTCAGCTAGGTGCGCTCTCTTTGTTTTCGATGAAAGTTTCTGTTCGAATACAATTGCAAGCCCCTCAAGCTGTCTCCTATATCTGTTTGATCGTTCTTTCTAATCAGCGAGCTTTGAGTCCGCGCTTGGGAGGGTGCATTATCCTCGGTTCTCGAGTACCATCTGGGAATACGTCGTCTCAAAATGAAGGTATCCCCCACCAGCCCAATAATTTGACTCCGATTCGAAGTCGATGCAAAAAGATCCGACGGTGCCAAATTGCCTGGTCCCGGAACACATAATAACCCGCATGCCGTCGTCGGTGCAAAGTTTCCACTTTGTTGCGCCTGTTGGTCACACTCAAAGTGGCTGTGGTTCATTGGGTCACGCACTCAATCACCCTGGTGTGTACTGTACGCACTGAGGGTACCCCACAACAGGCTTGACGTTCTGTTATTTCGCTTGAATGAGCGCAGCTAACTGTACGTGCATGCGCATGTATGATCCTTGTACATAGTGTGGCTGCTACTTTTCCCATCTCCACATCTCGCTGCCGGCAGCGCTTTGAGTGAGTTTTGCATTCTATTGATTTTAGCATTTCGTACACGGCCACTAGCCACACACAGGGTTAGAACGGTGTCGGGTGCCAAAAAAAGTCGGGTTTCGGGTTTTTTTGGGATCCGACACCCGACACTTACGGTTCAAAACAACAGTTTGCTGAGAGAAGAATTATGAGAAAATTTTCTTCAAGCCAAACGTTTATGAAGGCGCACGGCGCAGAATGTTACATTTTGGTGTTTATTTCGTTTGAAAACAAAACTAATTCAGTGACTTGACCCACAAGTTGCATTAATGATGCAAATGAGCAAAATTTTATGTGTTTTGGTTCAAAAACTAGGTGTCGGGTCTTTTTCGGCCTGTCGGGTGTCGGCTTTTTTCTCAGATGTCGGGTGCCCCTCCCGCGACCTCTAACCCTCGACACACTGTATTAGCTCACACTCATTCGAAAACTACTCGAAATCTGCTGCTTGGTGACATGAGCGCTAGTGTCTCTAACTTTCTTGTCACTCAAGTCAGTTATTTCCGTCCCATGTTCCTGTGTGCAATGCACATGCTTGTGCCGCACACGACACTGTATCGTCCTAATTCTTCATACAACACGCATGCACAAATCTCAATCAAGCCTGCAGCCAACCAGCTGGCCCATTCTGGCAAACAAGCACTTGCACTCTTTTCTAACACATGTGTCTGCACTGGTTAGTGCGAGCTTTTCGCTTACATCCACCTCGCTAAGGGCTTTAAAGTTTGTACAAGAAACCTATCCAGAAGACGAATATGAGCACCTGTCTGTCAGCCTTCCTCTTCCCTGTTTTGTTGCCAACCTTATCTGGCTTGCATTGAGATGACAGTTCGTATAACAATTCAACTCTTTTCCTGCCTCGGTTTTGCGTTCAGGTCGATGACACGTTATACTGTGTTCCTTAGATGCCGTTCAACTAGCGATACCTAAAGTTGTACGATATCTTTAAAAATCGTTTGCCAGAATTGAACATAACACCATAATATTGAGGCTATTAGTGCGACCTTTTTGTCTTTGTGGACTGTCTAAAATCGCTGTTCCTTCACGCAAAGGAAAACGTGGTTTTACATCGTGTCAGCCATGTCTGTTGCCCGTTCGCATATTTTGGCGGGTCTCGGCTTTCAAGCTATTCCAAACTTGACGTCTTCGATTTAAGGGCTCGAGACATAACCGTAGGAAAGGTTTTAGCTGGGCATAGTTTTTTACCAGTAAATGGTAGCAATTTGCTACTAAAAATTTCCCGTTGCTACTGAAAAATCGAAAAAATCCGCAAAAGCGGTTTTTTTCCAAAAATATTTTTTGCGGCAAATACGCAAGTATAGTCTGTCTTGCACTCGGTGTTATCGTCTGATTATACGTGACTAATGGGACTCAAAAACAAGAAAAACACTGAAAAAATGGCCTTCAAAAATTTGCTACAAAAAATTGCCCTTTTAGTAGCAATTGCTACTGGCCGATTTTGAAA
>JASAMV010003320.1:0-20433 GCA_030248065.1 Rhynchonema sp. JSB1_4
AGGAGCCCTTTAATGTTGGTAGAGTGAATAGTTATCGACGCCATACTGGCACACGCACACACAACAGACAGGACAACAAGGGCGGGGAACATGAGAATGGTTTGTTACGGTAGGCAGGCAGGCAGGCAGAGATGAAACATCGATCCTTAGGTGCTGGAGGGGAAAGTGGTAAAAACTACAGGGAAACAGAGAAGTGTGGTTTATAAATGATAGGGGATGAGATCAGCAGCTTTTGTGAAAGTTTGAGAGAATTTAACGGAAGATCGACAAAGTTATCGAAATTCAAAAAAACGAGATTGAACTAAAAAAAGTGAAAAAATGAGAAGGACATGGAAAGCTACGAAACCTACAGACAGCTGAAAAACGATAAGGAGAAGGTATAAATGATATTAGGGAATGAAATGAACAGAAACGAGGCTATAACGAACGAAAATGGGTCAAAAAACACACACGATACGAGTTGAAGCGAGCGCACTTGCGAAAAAGCAAGCGCGTCGCACAGCAAAAGCGGCGGAATGAATGCTGCACGCTTCCTGTCTTCTTAGCTTATTTCGTGATCTCTGTCACGCCCATTTTTAATCTTGCATTTCTTGCTTACAACATAGAACGATACCAAATGAATTTGACTGGTAAAATATTTTGGGATTGGAAAGGATCACGCTCGAAACACAATCACGGATCACGCTCGTACAAGGTATTCCTGATGTTTTTCTAGGGGTGCCGTGATGCCGGCTTATGCCGGCCACCCCATGATGTAGCTAATTTTTCTGAAAGTCAGGCAGTGCCCGTCAAATTTTTAGAAAACTTCGTTGTTGAAACAAAATTTTTATGTCGTTGTGCCTTTGAGAGACGAACAGCACCAAATCACAATACACAGAATGCATTGGGTGTGCTTGGAGCCCACAAAGCCCAAACCCCCTGTGAATACACAGAATATATTGCCGAATTTTCGACGCTCAATAGTGTCCTCGTCAGGGCTAAAATCAACAAAAAGAGAGAGGAACCGGTTGTCACAAGAATATCACTTCAGAAACCGCAAACAAGGTGCAAAACAGTCAGATAAACAAGTGGCATTTTGATACAGTTATTGGCTATTGTTGGGTTTCAGTGCTCTGTTGATGTGTGGATTGCCAGCGAGATTAAAGGCCGACTCCATAACACGCAGTTGTTTTTCTGTGTTAAAGTGGTCTAGCACCTTTACGTGTTGCACTGTACATTGTTGTGTGCGCATATGAATGTCATGCCTGAGGCATTGTTGTTTTGCTTGGTGGTGCCATTGATGTGTTCTTGCACGCGCTGTTTTAGGGTTCGTGTGGTAGAGCCGATGTATGTGTAACCTTGTGGACATGAACACGTTAATTCATATACACGCAATTGCGATTGTCTGTGACTAGGGTGTTGGTGTTCCGTTTGTAGTAGAGGAGCCCCCGCAGCGTTTGTTGCTTGCTGAACACCAGTTGAGTGTCGTGGTGCGTGCGCATGTACCTTTTGAGTTGATGTGAGATGTTCCCGTCAAATGGTATTGACATTCGGTTTGTGCATTTGATGGCCAGATTGTCAGGGCGAGTTAATTGTTGCGTGATGAACTGGTGACCGTAGCCGTTGCGTTTGAGTTGTGAAATGATGTAGTCATGTTCAGCTCGTAATGTTTCAGGATCGATGCAGTAGCGATCTGCGCGTTTCCTGAGGAAGATCCTGAAACATTACGCGCAAAAACATTACCTGAAACATCTCTCTTTTTGTTGATTTAAGCCCTGACGAGGACACCATTGAGTGTCGAAAATTCGGCAATATATTCTGTGTATTGTGATTTGGTGCTGTTCGGCTTTCAAAGACACACAACAACATGATTGCATTCCGGCACTGCCATCCCGGCAAAATCAAAGTTATACAAAATTTTTTAACTCGGGTGCCTTGTTTGCCCAGTTTGCAACCAATAACTGCCATCACTGTGCCGATCGAGAACGCCTACACGCACGTACATATGATGGTTGCACATATTAGATTGAGGTAGACCTCGATGGTGATGTTAAGTCATAACGGTTCACTTGCACAGATGTATTTTTGACCCTGCACGGCCGCTCTACCCCATCCCATCATCGATCATATGAGCGAGTGTGGTTTATCCGTCAGATCTCAGTTCAGGAGCATCATACTTCCTTCTACCGACGCAGTGCTCGCGCATCATCGTAGAATTCCGGAACCACTTCGCAAAAGAATCGACACCTTCATGTTTACGGGGTGGAAAGAAACGGCGACCACAGCGGCATTATCCCTGAAGAGAAGGATGAAACAACATAGTAAGGGCTCGCTATTGCAATACACTGTATTGCGTAGTTTTGCATTCGTGTTTTTTTCGCTGCATATGTGTCGTTTTTCTACGGCTTTTGAGGCAGAATTCCAGGTGAATCTTGGGTGCTAACATGTCCACAGAGGCGCAGTGATTGACCAGAGTTAATAATTGGCACGAACTTATCGAATTTTTCATGTTATTGAAAATATCACGAGATTTAAGCCATCCTGTCAGAACTCTGAAAGTTAGGTATTAATTGAGGATAGTATCCTGCGTACTAGGCCCGATCATCTGTGCAAGACGCATATCCGCTCAGCTTGACGTCATAGGATCTGAAGCTGACAGTTCAGCAACCCATTCGTCGGGGCGAAGTCGCCTACACTTACATATGTATAGCCGCCCACCAACAAACGATAAAACGCCTTCCCACTCTCGTTGGCAAAAACAACTTTTCCTGTATGTATGACACGAAAAACCTGGGAAGTAAGTAACAAAGATTAAAAATTAGTTCAAGAACACAGACATGAAAAATATATGGAGCATCATAAAAATACCACCAACACACCATTCAAATGAGTCATGAAAAATTCTGGTTGTTCTGCACGATCATGTTCCGAAATGTTATGTATGCAATGACCGTAACAATTCAGTATTTACTGGACAATACGACTGTACTTTGCTTGTTTATACATGTACATCGTGAAGCTGTGATTTCAATTCACGTTAGATTTTCATGTTTTCTAACAGGATTTGCCACATTGCCTGCGGGCGTTTGTGTCACAGATGAGACAGTCCCCTTCATTCGGTCGTACACCTGGTCCTATAATACGGTCCCTATGGCACCTGTCACCGGACCCATCAAAGTGTGCGTGGGCCCCGAACGGCGGTTGAGTGACAAGGCGTGGGCCCCGCGAGAGGCAGCGAACGCAAAGACGTCATGCACCCGGCGTTTGAGTGACAGGGCGTGGGCCCCGCGTGATCTGCCATGACTGTAAACAACTCTCATGCAATTTTTGGGCTAATTTGATATTGATATTGAAAAAAGTAGTAGTACCCAACTTTTAAAGTTTCCGATTTTAAAGCTGTTTTGATCCTCCACCTCTGACCTTTTAATCGTGATGCTATTTTGAGATTGTTGTTTATCTCACTTAAAGTTCAGATCTTGAGTATTTAAAGGACTCTTTTGTACTTTCATGGTTCATTCCGATTTGGCGCTTGACTCGATTTATAATTGTCTTGACTTTAATTTGAACTATTTGGTGATTCAGTCAGATTTTGGCGCTTTGACAAACTTTTGGAACCAGATTGAAAATAAAAGTGACACACAGAAATTTTGGGGAGACTTTATCCATCGTGCTAGGAAAACGAAGCTTTCAGAAGAAAAACATTAGACATAATAAAAAG
This sequence comes from Rhynchonema sp. JSB1_4, assembly GCA_030248065.1. Lineage (NCBI taxonomy): Eukaryota > Metazoa > Nematoda > Chromadorea > Monhysterida > Xyalidae > Rhynchonema > Rhynchonema sp. JSB1_4. Next base: position 3,698 of record JASAMV010003320.1, read on the forward strand.
ATCACACGGTCGAATTCGGTGCGATCGACCAGCCCAGCAACACGCAATTCCGCTCGCGCTGACATGGTAGCGCCGCTCGCGCTGACATGGCCGCATCGAACGACAGCAACTAAGGTTGGTTACACTTTCTTTTATATTGTTTCGCATGGGTATTATTATCTGGTTTATTGTATTACTGCGAATCTTTGTCATTGAGACTTTTGGATTTTGCGCCAAAAATCATGGCCCTTCGTGAAAACTCGGCACATTCTAGAAATTCTGCGCCTGCATTAGATGGGAGTTCAGATCCACCAAATACAGAAGTACTTGCAACTCGGGTGATTGTCAACTTTATAACAAAAGGAAAAAAAAAAAAAAAAAAAAAAAAAAAGTGAATAAGCTTAGTTTAAGAATTCATGACAGCGAAAGGTCCATTACCTATTGAAGACGATATTAGCGACTTAGCCCTTTCGGGAACGGTAACAGAAAGGCACTTTAGATACATTGTACGCGAATTAAGGAAGCATATTTTTGAACACGCTCAAAACCACAAACAGATTTTGGAAAATCAAACTGAAACAGTAAATGCTATAAATAATTCAATGGCAGACAAAGTAGCGAGCCCATTCAATACAGTGATGGAGTTACCAGTGTTCAGAGGATCTACCGACGAAGATTTTGATTCTTTCTTTAGCCTTTATCAGGTCATCAGTGCCGCACAAGAGCACGATGATGCCAAAAAACTAAAAACTTTCCCTAGTTACCTACGGGATCAGGCTTTGGTTGTGTATGGGAAAATCCCCTATGACGAGAGGAGAACCTTTACGGAGTTGATTGATAGTTTCCGAAAAAAGTTAAGGGACCCATATAGCCATCGCAGTAAACAAATTATTTTGGAGAATAGACGGCAAAGGCCGGACGAAACTGTCGAATCTTTTGCGAACGAACTGCAACGTCTAGTTAAAGCGGCCTACCCTACGTCTTCCCCAGGCATTATACAAGATTTGCTTTGTCAAACTTTTTGAATAAACTCCGAAACGACATTTCGTTTCATGTTTCTGTCCAAAACCCAATCAGCTTTGAGGCAGCATTAGATCTAGCCCGACTAATAGAAAGCCAACTTCTTTTGGGTAAAATTTGGAGCAACACTAACGCCTCAGTAAATTATTTGATGGGACCCTCTGAAACCGCGGAAAAGGCTAAAGAGGACCGACTTTTGGACATCGAACGCACTCTAAAGGATTTGGTGCAAAATTTGGGCATGAAGGAAAAAACATCTGGTACCAATCGCTCATTTTCCCTGGATAGATACCATTTATGCAGACGTTGCCAAAGACCGGACCATTTTGCTAGGGAGTGCCCAGAGGCAGGAAATGTGGTGTCATCACATCAGGCACCCCGAACAAACACCCAGTACCGGTCCCAAAATTATCAACCCCGCAATAACTTGTGTTTCAATTGCCATACCCCGACACATTTTTGGAGAGAATGCCCTCACATTGAACCATCAGAGGCTCACAATGCCAATGGCACACATCATAACCACACTATCAGACAACAAGATTGTTTTAATCAGCCTTTGATGGATGAAATTAATCAACTGAAGGAACAATTACAAGAGCTTAAAGAACATTTACCCACAACAAAGATCAACTATGTCAGATCAATTTTTACCAAAAGCACAACAAATCGCCGTTGTTATTTGTGCCGCGAGACAGGCCATGAAGCTAAAATGTGCCAGGCATCAACAGAAAATTAATTAAAAACCTGTTTTCCCTCTTCAGTAGTTTTTCGGCTTTCAACTTCTGTTTTTTGGATATCTCTGAGCATATACTTAACCGTGCATAAATTTTTTCCGACATTGATTTTTCCTGGAATGTGTTTGCTTTGCGATTGTATCGACGTCTGTGTGACACATTTCCACTGAGCCTGGAGTTTTTTCTTGTGGTCTGTGTGACGCTTCTTTTTCTTATCAGCTCCGTTTTTCCCTTTTTTACATCCCGTTTTCACCATTTTTCGACCAACATTAATTTGTTCAGCTAACTTTGTGTCTTTCGCTCTTAGTTTAAGTTCTTTGCAAATTCATTGCTAGACATTTTATGTACCTTAACCAGAACTATCTTCAGTCGAGCGCACTAAAATGGTCTAGCATCACTAAATTGCATAATAATGGATTTTAGGTTTCGGTGTCCTGCAACTGCAAGTATCTGTTGGATGTCAGAGGGCTTACCCCGTTTCTACGGTAACTAGCTGACCAACCGCTGGCCTAGCCTAATCAATCTAACCAACTTTTAACTTTGTCTCTTCCTGTTCTTTTCCTTTGCAGGCCGCATTGTAAGAGCCAATCGCCCCTAAGAACTTAGAGTGCCTCTGAGACAGCGCCGCTTAGATGAAACCCCAAATGTTTCAGGGTTAACCTTGGGCTGCAGGTTCCCATATTTTTATAACTTTTCGTACCTCGATACCCAGGTTGCGTCATGACCACACTAAATTTTCTTGTTTTTTTGTCCATAATTTATTTATCCGCTCTTGCAAGCTTCTTCTTTTATACTTCTTCATTTTTTCAAACGGACTGAATGTTTTTATTTGAGGGTGTTCTGTGTGACCACCGCGTGTGTAGAGTGATAATTATAAATGTGATAATAGATTGTAAATCTGATAATAGATAATAAATGTGCAAAGTTTCGTGTATCGTTGGGACACACCGGTGAGACACAAAATGCGACTGGGATTCTGCATTTTATACAACAAAAACGTTCAATTTTGAAATTCGGTTACAATAGATTTTATCAATTAAACCCCGCTTGATTCATTTATTTTTCTCATCTTGTATGGCCAACAGATGAGCTAAAGTCTAAAAAATCCAAAATACCCACAATCAATTCCATCCATCCACTTTTTTCTGTTCCTTTCGCATTCTTATTGCTGCCTGTCCCACCACAGTCGAAAACGCCTCGTTGATGAGTGTTGGCCAGAGAACAAAGTAGAAATTTTCTGTGTGAATTATACATCTGTGTGATGTTTTTTAATTAGCCCCAAGACAAGTCTTGTTTTTGTTTCTTCCAGGCATATTGTTTTTCCTTTGTTTTCTTTACCCTATATTATTTTGTATCTTGTTCTTGAAAGATTGAGCGTTTACCAGAAAAATACTTTGGATCTTAAACCGTACACTTCATTATCATCATCGAATTACCTAGCTAATTCTGGTATCATTCTGAGATGTTAGGCAGCAACCAATTGCTCAATTTTGCTGGGCTTGTGCTTCGCTGATTCAATTGTTCAACTGCAATGTGTTTTTACTTTTGTTGATAAACCAGAAAAAAATCAAAAAAATTGTTATTTTCATTCATGATCTTATTTGGAAAGAGTGCGCGCGTTATATTTCCCTCCGCTATTTTGACATTGTTTTACAATATGAATTGTTTCATGCACGTATTGTGTTTTTCTTTCTTTTTTCTTTCGACTTTGTGATATAACCCCGTTTTTGTTAATTATTTTGGTTATTATTTTTTTGTGAATTGTCGTTCTTCTACCGACGTGGTTCCTTCTACTTCTTCCAATCCTTCCCCATTCTGCTGTCTCCTACATATTTTTTCCCCAGTCTGCTACTTCTTCAACTCCTCTTTGACCCTCGCCACGTGTCCTTCTGTCACAAACCAAATATAATAACACACATAAATACCTAATTTAATAAATTTTTTCAGGACCCTTCCTTGAAATAACTTCTTTTTCAGGATACCCATAGACTTCGAGCAGGGGCTCGATTTTCTCTTGAAGGTCGCGAATGTCACAGATGAGACAGTCCCCTTCATTTGCTTTGGTGACTGGTCTTATGATACGGTCCCTATGGCACCTGTCACCGGACCCATCAAAGTGTGCGTGGGCCCCGAACGGCGTTTGAGTGACAAGGCGTGGGCCCCGCGAGAGGCAGCGAACGCAAAGACGTCATGCACCCGGCGTTTGAGTGACAGGGCGTGGGCCCCGCGTGAGCTGCCATGACTGTAAACAACTCTCATGCAATTTTTGGGCTAATGTGATATTGATATTGAAAAAAGTAGTAGTACCCAACTTTTAAAGTTTCCGACCTTAAAGCTGTTTTGATCCTCCACCTCTGACCTTTTAATCGTGATGCTATTTTGAGATTGTTGTTTATCTCACTTAAAGTTCAGATCTTGAGTATTTAAAGGACTCTTTTGTACTTTTGTGGTTTCATTCCGATTTTGGGGCTTGACGAGTTTTATAATTGTCTTGACTTTGATTTGAACCATTTCTCATTTGGTGATTCACACAGACTTTGGCGCTTTGACAAACTTTTGGAACCAGATTGAAAATAAAAGTGACACACAGAAATTTGGGGTGACTTTATCCTTTGTGCTAGGAAAACGAAGCTTTCAGAAGAAAAACATTAGACATAATAAAAAGATCACACGGTCGATCCGGTGCAATCGACCAGCCCAGCAACACGCAATTCCGCTCGCGCTGACACTATATTGCCAAGACCACGTAAACTTTCGAAAAAGAAATTTTCCGTTGTTATTTCCGGTATAAAAGCACACAGAGCTTTTATATAAAGTGGGAAAGAAAGCCCGTATATCATGCTATTCAGGCGATCAATGACAAATTTTTCACCGCTGATAAGTTTCGACAAAAGCTCGCTCAACTGTGGTGAACCTCAACTGTTTTGCCTTTTTCTGGGGATCCCAAGCATACTTCTATCTCATATTTACCTATTTTAATAACAATGTACCGAGGTGATATATGGCACGCCAGATAGTAAAAAAATAATTGTTGTTAATTATGTGCAAATCTAGGTTGGTCCCGCTGCATCCTTGGAGGTACGAGCAATAAATGAATTTTACACAAACTTCATAATTTTAGCAAATTTTCACTTCTGTCATATTTCTAGCCTGTCTACAGTTAGGTAGGAATTGTGGCTTTTGTTGTCCGATGAAGCCCAAACGTTTTTTTTTTATTTCTGAGCTCCATCAGCATAGGTTTGCTACAAAGGAGCGATCACAGCATACAGTAATATCCAATGGCTGACAATTTAGTGCTCAGCGATTTCTCCTAAGTCACCCTAAGGTCCAAAGGACTTACCACCGTCAGCAACAGAATCGCAGTCAATCTCAGGAAGCCATGGCTCTATTTAAGTGCGCTCCTGTCGCTCCACATTCAAATTGCTTTGAAGCTTCGCTTCGGGCCACGAAGAGTCCGGTGCGGCAGGCAACCATGTTTGCGCGGCGAGATGGTCACTTTTTGCTGCGATTTTTCTCAGACTTATCTGTTGTTCAGCTGCGTGGGAGGCTGTTGTTCTTTTTTTTGTAGCTGGTAGGCCATCGGTTTTGTGAAGTCACGTCCGCCAATGGAGCGCTTGTGCTCTTGTTGTTGGGTCAAGGAATAATAATTTATCTTGGTTTGCTGTTGTTTTGAAAGTGGAATGGTCATATCCGGATCCGTTTGGGATTGCGTATGGTGATGCTGACTAGTGAAAACAAATAAAAGTTGCAAAATCAAGAGTTTTTCGTCAGTGTAAAAAAAGCCCAAACGTTATTGTTGTTTGTCGATCAATATTCAAAATTATAGCTCTAACGTATCTTGAGAAAAATCCTGTTAATTGAGGCCCGTGCGTTGGACTTGGAAACTACAACCGGGCTTATAACCGGACCAGCGTCGGCGGTGCCTTCAAATTACACGATTTCTCTCAACATACGTTAGAAAGTCCGTCACAAATGTAGGTAGGCTAAAAATATCTAAAGCGGAAGCGAAAATTATTTAAAATTATAAATTTTGTGTAAAATACATTTATTGCTCGACCTTTTTTCCCGGACTCTCGATGTTATAGCATATCATAAGAGTGGGGAAATATAATCAAGGGTGATCGCATTCTACCCGAGCGAGGCACAAATTTCGCTAATTTGGTAATATCACGGAATATGTGATCAATTTGATCAATTTGATTGATTTGATTGATATAATTTGATCAATTGATTAATTGATCAATCAATCAATGTGATCAATTCTATACAACAAAAACGTTCAATTTTGAAATTCGGTTACAATAGATTTTATCAATTAAACCCCGCTTGATTCATTTATTTTTCTCATCTTGTATGGCCAACAGATGAGCTAAAGTCTAAAAAATCCAAAACACCCACAATCAAATCCATCCAAATGCTTTTTTCTGTTCCTTTCGCATTCTTATTGCTGCCTGTCCCACCACAGTCGAAACTAAACGCCGCGTTGATGAGTGTTGGCCAGAGAACGAAGTAAAAATTTTCTGTGTGAATTATGCATCTGTGTGATGTTTTTTAATTAGCCCCAAGACAAGTCTTGTTTTTGTTTCTTCCAGGCATATTGTTTTTCCTTTGTTTTCTTTACCCTATATTATTTTGTATCTTGTTCTTGAAAGATTGAGCGTTTACCAGAAAAATACTTTGGATCTTAAACCGTACACTTCATTATCATCATCGAATTACCTAGCTAATTCTGGTATCATTCTGAGATGTTAGGCAGCAACCAATTGCTCAATTTTGTTGGGTTTGTGCTTCGCTGCTTCAATTGTTCCACCGCAATGTGTTTTTTGACTTTGCTGATAAACAAGTTCACAAAAATATCAAAAAAAATATTTATCATTTTTTATTTATGCTCTTAATTTTAAAGAGTGCGCGCGTTATATTTCCCTTCGCTCTTTTGTCATTGTTTTACAATATGAATTGTTTCATGCACGTATTGTGCAACATGTGACTGGACTGCGATGTATCGATCGTGAACCGTCGCAGGAACGAGATGCGACGATGGAGGATGTGTCGGAACGCGCACAGTTGTCGGGTCGACAACAAGAATCGCGCGGGGGAAGGGACAGTCCGGCACGTTCAACGCGATCGGATTCGCTGACATCGCACACGACACGAACTACCGACGCGTCTACAACGTCCCGTGGTCGCACTACGACTGTGACCGCATCGTCGAGCAGCACTCGTGATCGCCGACCGTCAGTACATCGTCTGGGTGACCATCTGCGCAGGCAACGTGAACCACGTGAACCACGTCGTCGCAGCAGGAGCCCGGCTCGTACTCGTCAGCAATCACCGGCTCGTCAATCGCGTCGTGATCAACAGGAACGAACATTGGAATTGATTTCGCGTCAGGAAGCCGAACAACTTCATCCGAACGAGGACCGAATGGCGAATATTTCCGACGCATCGATCCGCGTGATCGTTCGCGTGGAACTACACGTCGTCATTCGCCATCAGTATCGACAACTCGACGAACATCGCCAAAACGTGAACGTCGCGATCCGCGATCGCAATCGCGTCGTCGTTAGCCTGAATCGTCAAGGAGGATCGTCAAATCCTGCAGGCGCATAATGCCGCAGGTGGGGTTTTCAAACCTCGTATTTTGTTGAATCTCGGCGTCTACTAACACCGTTGCATTTCATCGTGTATTTTCATCGTTTTTATCGATTTTGGATTTTTGGGTACCTGAGGAATGCGCTTGGATTCGAGGACGAACGAACGATTGGAAGGCGCACGTACCCCTGTATCATTCGTCGTTATATTATTGATTCATCGATTTATACTGTATTGTTTCTCGTAAATTCTTCTCGTAAAACCGTTCCGTCATTTACGTCATTTTCGCCGTTTGTTTACGTCTCGTAATTCTCGTGCTTTGAAGTCGTTGCTGATTAGGTTGTTTCTTTTAGTGTATTTCAGTTGAGTTGAACGCACCACACTAGTACCTTTCGTCGTTGTTTCTACTGTGTATATACTTTATATTCTTGTGTGTGCTTTGTTATTTGCATTACTTTGCCGATTAGTATTTTCTCTTACTGCTTTTTGTGTCTTTGCGTTTAGTCGTTCTCTTAGAGTTTGTTTCTTGCTGCTTAGGATTTCTATTTTAGTAGTGATTTAGTTAGTTAGTTTTTCGTCGTTTTTGGGCGCTCTACATCCGTCTACGTCGTCGTCGTCGTCGAGCCGTGCCAAAGCCCCTTTCGTGCATCATGTGGATATGGTGCTTCATGTGATGGCTCGTTAATTCAATTCAATTCATCGATTCCCCCCTGGACTGATTTTCGACGGCATACTCTATGAACTGAGGAAGGGTGGCTCGAAACGTCTTGCGCCAAAGTAGAGCCCGCCTTAAGTGGCAAGCCCGGTCCTCCTCCCCTCATGCCGTCTCAATGGTTCGATCTTCCAATCTTCATCAATCTAATATCATCAAATCCAATTGAATCCATCAACGATCGAACAGTGGCTACTTCTATCATTCGTCGCCTTCTATGTTGGTCGACAGCCACGCCTACCGTAATCGTATCGTAAAGTAATCGAGATGTTGGCTCCCCGTATCTTCTGTGCGTCGTCTTAAACGAACGTTTATCCCCGTCCCGTCTCTTCATCTTCTTGATCGCGACTCGCAGGGGCTCGTCAAATTTGGTCGTTGGGAGATGTGGCCGGCTTTCCCGTACTCCTCCGCACGTGACTCGTTGAATTGGAAGAGATCGCGCGCCCTTTTTCGTAGAGAGATTCTGTGTGATTTTGTGTTCTTTGTGTGTGAAACCCAGTGTTGTGAGACTGCCGCTAACATTGTTGTGATAAACGTCGAGAAGAAGAACCCGCGGGATTCGTATTCGTGAAGACCTGCGTGAATCGCAGTCCCGGAGTGGCCATTGGCACTCGGCGGGGCCTTTTGTGAGGTTTGGTAATTTACCGTTCTTTGTGTGTTCAACCCCGTGTTTACAGCCTAGGCCCGCCCGTTCGTGCTGTGGCCGGGTCTCCAAGTGTCCGCAGGAGGCCGTATCGTAGGGTGCAGGCAGGTGCCACGCCTTACGACTACACATCCCTACGGGTCGAAATCGGCCAACATTTCGAACAGTTCGGGCAAAATCGCCGTATCCACACTGCGATGACCCCGATGCCGTGGTGACGGTGCTTGGTGTCGCTTAACCGATCACAGATTCGGTCCCCACGTGGTCGATTACATCCCTATGGGTCGACATCGGCCAACATTTCGAACAGTTCGGGCAGAATCGCCGTATCCACACTGCGATGGCCCCGATACCGTGGTGACGGTGGGTGGTGTCGCTTAACTGATCTCAGATTCGGTCTTCACGTGGTCGACTACATTCCTACGGGTCGAAATCGGCCAACATTTCGAACAGTTCGGGCAGAATTGCCGTATCCACACTGCGATGACCCCATGCCGTGGTGACGGTTGGTGGTGTCGCTTAACCGATCTCAGATTCGGTCCCCACGTGGTCGATTACATCCCTATGGGTCGACATCGGCCAACATTTCGAACAGTTCGGGCAGAATCGCCGTATCCACGCTGCGATGACCCCGATGCCGTGGTGACGGTGGGTGGTGTCGCTTAACCGATCTCAGATTCGGTCCCCACGTGGTCGATTACATCCCTACAAGTCGAAATCAGCCAACATTTCGAACAGTTCGGGCAGAATCGCCGTATCCACACTGCGATGGCCCCGATACCGTGGTGACGGTGGGCGGTGTCGCTTAACCGATCGCAGACTCGGTCTCCACGTGGTCGATTACATCCCTACGGGTCGAAATCGGCCAACATTTCGAACAGTTCGGGCAGAATCGCCGTATCCACGCTGCGATGGCCCCGATACCGTGGTGACGGTGGGTGGTGTCGCTTAACCGATCTCAGATTCGGTCTCCACGTGGTCGATTACATCCCTACGGGTCGAAATCGGCCAACATTTTGAACAGTTCGGGCAGAATCGTCGTATCCACACTGCGATGGCCCCGATACCGTGGTGACGGTGGGTGGTGTCGCTTAACCGATCTCAGATTCGGTCTCCACGTGGTTGGTTACACCCCTACGGGTCGAAATCGGCCAACATTTCGAACAGTTCGGGCAGAATCGCCGTATCCACGCTGCGATGGCCCCGATACCGTGGTGACGGTGGGTGGTGTCGCTTAACCGATCTCAGATTCGGTCTCCACGTGGTCGATTACATCCCTGCGGCCGGAATCGGCCAACATTTTGAACAGTTCGGGTAGAATCGTCGTATCCACACTGCGATGGCCCCGATACCGTGGTGACGGTGGGTGGTGTCGCTTAACCGATCTCAGATTCGGTCTCCACGTGGTTGGTTACACCTCTACGGGTCGAAATCGGCCAACATTTCGAACAGTTCGGGCAGAATCGCCGTATCCACACTGCGATGGCCCCGATACCGTGGTGACGGTGGGTGGTGTCGCTTAACCGATCTCAGATTCGGTCTCCACGTGGTCGGTTACACCCCTACGGGTCGAAATTGGCCAACATTTCGAACAGTTCGGGCAGAATCGCCGTACCCACGCTGCGATGGCCCCGATACCGTGGTGACGGTGGGTGGTGTCGCTTAACCGATCTCAGATTCGGTCCCCACGTGGTCGATTACATCCCTATGGGTCGACATCGGCCAACATTTCGAACAGTTCGGGCAGAATCGCCGTATCCACACTGCTTTGGCCCCGATACCGTGGTGACGGTGGGTGGTGTCGCTTAACTGATCTCAGATTCGGTCTCCACGTGGTCGACTACATTCCTACGGGTCGAAATCGGCCAACATTTCGAACAGTTTGGGCAGAATCGCCGTATCCACACTGCGATGACCCCTATGCCGTGGTGACGGTTGGTGGTGTCGCTTAACCGATCTCAGATTCGGTCCCCACGTGATCGATTACATCCCTACGGGTCGACATCGGCCAACATTTCGAACAGTTCGGGCAGAATCGCCGTATCCACACTGCTTTGGCCCCGATACCGTGGTGACGGTGGGTGGTGTCGCTTAACTGATCTCAGATTCGGTCTCCACGTGGTCGACTACATTCCTACGGGTCGAAATCGGCCAACATTTCGAACAGTTTGGGCAGAATCGCCGTATCCACACTGCGATGACCCCTATGCCGTGGTGACGGTTGGTGGTGTCGCTTAACCGATCTCAGATTCGGTCCCCACGTGATCGATTACATCCCTACGGGTCGAAATCGGCCAACATTTCGAACAGTTCGGGCAGAATCGCCGTATCCACACTGCGATGGCCCCGATACCGTGGTGACGGTGGGTGGTGTCGCTTAACCGATCTCAGATTCGGTCTCCACGTGGTCGATTACATCCCTACGGGTCGACATCGGCCAACATTTCGAACAGTTCGGGCAGAATCGCCGTATCCACACTGCGATGACCCCGATACGGTGGTGACGGTGGGTGGTGTCGCTTAACCGATCTCAGATTCGGTCTCCACGTGGTTGGTTACACCTCTACGGGTCGAAATCGGCCAACATTTCGAACAGTTCGGGCAGAATCGCCGTATCCACACTGCGATGGCCCCGGTGCCGTGGTGACGGTGGGTGGTGTCGCTTAACCGATCTCAGATTCGGTCTCCACGTGGTCGATTACATCCCTACGGGTCGAAATCGGCCAACATTTTGAACAGTTCGGGCAGAATCGTCGTATCCACACTGCGATGGCCCCGATACCGTGGTGACGGTGGGTGGTGTCGCTTAACCGATTTCAGATTCGGTCTCCACGTGGTTGGTTACACCCCTACGGGTCGAAATCGGCCAACATTTCGAACAGTTCGGACAGAATCGCCGTATCCACGCTGCGATGGCCCCGATACCGTGGTGACGGTGGGTGGTGTCGCTTAACCGATCTCAGATTCGGTCTCCACGTGGTCGATTACATCCCTACGGTCGGAATCGGCCAACATTTTGAACAGTTCGGGTAGAATCGCCGCATCCACGCTGCGATGGCCCCGATACCGTGGTGACGGTGGGTGGTGTCGCTTAACCGATCTCAGATTCGGTCCCCAAGTGGTCGATTACATCCCTATGGGTCGACATCGGCCAACAGTTCGGGCAGAATCGCCGTATCCACACTGCTTTGGCCCCGATACCGTGGTGACGGTGGGTGGTGTCACTTAACTGATCTCAGATTCGGTCTCCACGTGGTCGACTACATTCCTACGGGTCGAAATCGGCCAACATTTCGAACAGTTCGGGCAGAATCGCCGTATCCACGCTGCGATGGCCCCGGTGCCGTGGTGACGGTGGGTGGTGTCGCTTAACCGATCTCAGATTCGGTCCCCACGTGGTCGATTACATCCATACGGGTCGAAATCGGCCAACATTTCGAACAGTTCGGGCAGAATCGCCGTATCCACACTGCGATGGCCCCGATACCGTGGTGACGGTGGGTGGTGTCGCTTAACCGATCTCAGATTCGGTCTCCACGTGGTCGATTACATCCTTACGGGTCGACATCGGCCAACATTTCGAACAGTTCGGGCAGAATCGCCGTATCCACACTGCGATGACCCCGATACGGTGGTGACGGTGGGCGGTGTCGCTTAACCGATCTCAGATTCGGTCTCCACGTAGTCGATTACACCCCTACGGGTTGAAATCGGCCAACATTTCGAACAGTTCGGTCAGAATCGCCGTATCCACGCTGCGATGGCCCTGATACCGTGGTGACGGTGGGTGGTGTCGCTTAACCGATCTCAGATTCGGTCTCCTCGTGATCGATTACATCCCTACGGTCGGAATCGGCCAACATTTTGAGCAGTGCGGTTAGAATCGTCGTATCCACACTGCGATGGCCCCGGTGCCGCGGTGACGGTGGGTGATGTCGCTTAACCGATCTCAGATTCGGTCTCCACGTCGTCGATTACATCCCTACGGGTCGAAATCGGAAAAACATTTCGAACAGTTCGGGCAGAATCGCCGTATCCACACTGCGTTGACCCCGATACCGTGGTGACGGTGGGTGGCGTCGCTTAACCGGTCTCAGATTCAGTCTCCACGTGGTCGGTTACACCCCTACGGATCGACATCGGGCAACATTTCGAACAGTTCGGGCAGAATCGCCGTATCCACGCTGCGATGGCCCCGATACCGTGGTGACGGTGGGTGGTGTCGCTTAACCGATCACAGATTCGGTCCCCACGTGGTCGATTACATCCCTATGGGTCGACATCGGCCAACATTTCGAACAGTTCGGGCAGAATCGCCGTATCCACACTGCGATGGCCCCGATACCGTGGTGACGGTGGGTGGTGTCGCTTAGCTGATCTCAGATTCGGTCTCCACGTGGTCGACTACATTCCTACGGGTCGAAATCGGCCAACATTTCGAACAGTTCGGGCAGAATCGCCGTATCCACACTGCGATGACCCCATGCCGTGGTGACGGTTGGTGGTGTCGCTTAACCGATCTCAGATTCGGTCCCCACGTGGTCGATTACATCCCTATGGGTCGACATCGGCCAACATTTCGAACAGTTCGGGCAGAATCGCCGTATCCACGCTGCGATGACCCCGATGCCGTGGTGACGGTGGGTGGTGTCGCTTAACCGATCTCAGATTCGGTCCCCACGTGGTCGATTACATCCCTACAAGTCGAAATCAGCCAACATTTCGAACAGTTCGGGCAGAATCGCCGTATCCACACTGCGATGGCCCCGATACCGTGGTGACGGTGGGTGGTGTCGCTTAACCGATCGCAGACTCGGTCTCCACGTGGTCGACTACATCCCTACGGGTCGAAATCGGCCAACATTTCGAACAGTTCGGGCAGAATCGCCGTATCCACGCAGCGATGGCCCCGATACCGTGATGACGGTGGGTGGTGTCGCTTAACCGATCTCAGATTCGGCCTCCAAGTGGTCGATTACATCCCTACGGGTCGAAATCGGCCAACATTTTGAACAGTTCGGGCAGAATCGTCGTATCCACACTGCGATGGCCCCGATACCGTGGTGACGGTGGGTGGTGTCGCTTAACCGATCGCAGACTCGGTCTCCACGTGGTCGATTACATCCCTACGGGTCGAAATCGGCCAACATTTCGAACAGTTCGGGCAGAATCGTCGTATCCACGCTGCGATGGCCCCGATACCGTGGTGACGGTGGGTGGTGTCGCTTAACCGATCTCAGATTCGGTCCCCACGTGGTCGATTACATCCCTATGGGTCGACATCGGCCAACATTTCGAACAGTTCTGGCAGAATCGCCGTATCCACACTGCTTTGGCCCCGATACCGTGGTGACGGTGGGTGGTGTCGCTTAACTGATCTCAGATTCGGTCTCCACGTGGTCGACTACATTCCTACGGGTCGAAATCGGCCAACATTTCGAACAGTTTGGGCAGAATCGCCGTATCCACACTGCGATGACCCCTATGCCGTGGTGACGGTTGGTGGTGTCGCTTAACCGATCTCAGATTCGGTCCCCACGTGATCGATTACATCCCTACGGGTCGAAATCGGCCAACATTTCGAACAGTTCGGGCAGAATCGCCGTATCCACACTGCGATGGCCCCGATACCGTGGTGACGGTGGGTGGTGTCGCTTAACCGATCTCAGATTCGGTCTCCACGTGGTCGACTACATTCCTACGGGTCGAAATCGGCCAACATTTCGAACAGTTTGGGCAGAATCGCCGTATCCACACTGCTTTGGCCCCGATACCGTGGTGACGGTGGGTGGTGTCGCTTAACCGATCGCAGACTCGGTCTCCACGTGGTCGATTACATCCCTACGGGTCGAAATCGGCCAACATTTCGAACAGTTCGGGCAGAATCGTCGTATCCACGCTGCGATGGCCCCGATACCGTGGTGACGGTGGGTGGTGTCGCTTAACCGATCTCGGATTCGGTCCCCACGTGGTCGATTACATCCCTATGGGTCGACATCGGCCAACATTTCGAACAGTTCGGGCAGAATCGCCGTATCCACACTGCGATGGCCCCGATACCGTGGTGACGGTGGGTGGTGTCGCTTAACTGATCTCAGATTCGGTCTCCACGTGGTCGACTACATTCCTACGGGTCGAAATCGGCCAACATTTCGAACAGTTTGGGCAGAATCGCCGTATCCACACTGCGATGACCCCTATGCCGTGGTGACGGTTGGTGGTGTCGCTTAACCGATCTCAGATTCGGTCTCCACGTGGTCGATTACATCCCTACGGGTCGACATCGGCCAACATTTCGAGCAGTTCGGGCAGAATCGCCGTATCCACACTGCGATGACCCCGATACGGTGGTGACGGTGGGTGGTGTCGCTTAACCGATCTCAGATTCGGTCTCCACGTGGTCGATTACACCCCTACGGGTTGAAATCGGTCAACGTTTCGAACAGTTCGGTCAGAATCGCCGTATCCACGCTGCGATGGCCCTGATACCGTGGTGACGGTGGGTGGTGTCGCTTAACCGATCTCAGATTCGGTCTCCACGTGGTTGGTTACACCTCTACGGGTCGAAATCGGCCAACATTTCGAACAGTTCGGGCAGAATCGCCGTATCCACACTGCGATGGCCCCGGTGCCGTGGTGACGGTGGGTGGTGTCGCTTAACCGATCGCAGACTCGGTCTCCACGTGGTCGATTACATCCCTACGGGTCGAAATCGGCCAACATTTCGAACAGTTCGGGCAGAATCGTCGTATCCACGCTGCGATGGCCCCGATACCGTGGTGACGGTGGGTGGTGTCGCTTAACCGATCTCGGATTCGGTCCCCACGTGGTCGATTACATCCCTATGGGTCGACATCGGCCAACATTTCGAACAGTTCGGGCAGAATCGCCGTATCCGCACTGCTTTGGTCCCGATACCGTGGTGACGGTGGGTGGTGTCGCTTAACTGATCTCAGATTCGGTCTCCACGTGGTCGACTACATTCCTACGGGTCGAAATCGGCCAACATTTCGAACAGTTTGGGCAGAATCGCCGTATCCACACTGCGATGACCCCTATGCCGTGGTGACGGTTGGTGGTGTCGCTTAACCGATCTCAGATTCGGTCTCCACGTGGTCGATTACATCCCTACGGGTCGACATCGGCCAACATTTCGAGCAGTTCGGGCAGAATCGCCGTATCCACACTGCGATGACCCCGATACGGTGGTGACGGTGGGTGGTGTCGCTTAACCGATCTCAGATTCGGTCTCCACGTGGTCGATTACATCCCTACGGGTTGTAATCGGGCAACCTTTGGAACAGTTCGGTCAGACTCCCCGTATCCAAGCTGCGATGGCCCCTGATACCGTGGTGACGGTGGGTGGTGTCGCTTAACCGATCTCAGATTCGGTCTCCACGTGGTTGGTTACACCTCTACGGGTCGAAATCGGCCAACATTTCGAACAGTTCGGGCAGAATCGCCGTATCCACACTGCGATGGCCCCGGTGCCGTGGTGACGGTGGGTGGTGTCGCTTAACCGATCTCAGATTCGGTCTCCACGTGGTCGATTACATCCCTACGGGTCGAAATCGGCCAACATTTTGAACAGTTCGGGCAGAATCGTCGTATCCACACTGCGATGGCTACGATACCGTGGTGACGGTGGGTGGTGTCGCTTAACCGATCTCAGATTCGGTCTCCACGTGGTTGGTTACACCCCTACGGGTCGAAATCGGCCAACATTTCGAACAGTTCGGGCAGAATCGCCGTATCCACGCTGCGATGGCCCCGATACCGTGGTGACGGTGGGTGGTGTCGCTTAACCGATCTCAGATTCGGTCTCCACGTGGTCGATTACATCCCTACGGTCGGAATCGGCCAACATTTTGAACAGTTCGGGTAGAATCGCCGTATCCACGCTGCGATGGCCCCGATACCGTGGTGACGGTGGGTGGTGTCGCTTAACCGATCTCAGATTCGGTCCCCAAGTGGTCGATTACATCCCTATGGGTCGACATCGGCCAACAGTTCGGGCAGAATCGCCGTATCCACACTGCTTTGGCCCCGATAC